>PVKB01004457.1:0-141253 GCA_004027205.1 Ctenodactylus gundi
TATGCGCCTCGGCTAAAGACCAGCCCCGGAGTCACGTCATTCGGACTCGTCATATGGCCTGATTGGCCTCTGCAAATCAGGAACCAACACCCCACCCAGATGTAACCTAAAGGATATATAAACCGTGCCATTTTGGGGCTAGGGGTCTTCCTCTCATCAATGCTATAATAAACGATTGCTGCAGAAGGATCCTGGTGCCTGCGTGTGTTCTTGCTGGCGAGACAATCGCGCGGGCTACACTAGTACTCGCATTTCAGTTAGAACCAGTCAATTCATCATTTATCCAAAAGTAGTGAAAGCTCACACATGCCTTGTAATGATCAGTGACACCATAAAGTGTGTTTAAACATCATGAAGATTATAAACGGGTTAAAATATGTAGGTTGCAACACAAGTTTAACTAAGAACAGAAAGGGAGGAAAGTGAGTACCTTTAGAGGCCATGTGAGAGACAAAATTCTGAAGATTTTGAAAATGTAACTATCTGTTTATACTCTAGAAAATATTAGAAAAATCTAAATTGTAACTCAAATTGTAACAAAAACCTTATGCTAAGCTTGAAAACAATTAGGTGTATAAATTAATACTGAATTCAGCATAATACAGTTTTACTCTATAAGCAAGCCCAAGGAAGCTGTGTATTGCGCAGGAAAATCAGAAAAGTGATGCAAACTTCATGACCATTTTGTAAATAATGGTAAAAGACAGAGCCACTTATCTTACTTCTTCAAGGATGTTCTTTCCATGCCCTGCCTCCTCCCTCCTTTTAGTATTTTATAAACAGTCTCTGTGAGGGCTGTCTTTAAGTGACACGATGATTAATTAAACTGTGATAGAATTTGAAGAATAATCCAGGACACAGAAGTGGAGAACCTAACTGTCTTCCAGAGACAGGTATCATGGCTGAGGCGAGGTGATTTTTTACTTAGAGAAAAGTAAACATTTCTTTCACTTGTATGAAGAAAGGCTGTGTTGTTTGTAAAAATGGAATTTAAAATTTTTGTATGAAACTTTATATAAATGCTGCCGACTTGAAGAGGAGCTTGAACTTCCTAGTTATATTAGTTTGAGTTATATTGTTACAACAAAACACCTGAAACTGCATACTTTATCAAGATTGGGTGGTTCAAGAACACGACACCAGCTTCCTAGTGAGGATCGCTTCTTCTGCACTACATCATGACAGAGAAATGGAAAGGGAACCGGTCGCGTGCTAATGGGAACAAGTCCGTGCGTGGAGTGGCTTTGCTTTGTAACAACTTGCTTTTTTAAAAAACTAAATCATTCCAGGAGTCCTGAGTCGATCCCTTCCGAGGTGGATGTCCTGTCACCTAATTACCTTGCACTAGGTCCCACCTCAGGTTCCACAAACCCAATAGCGGACACAGAGGCTTTTTCTCTAACACATGAACTTCTGTGGGACACAGTCAGACCATATCCAATCCCTAGCCCTTCTTTCTGAATCTCAAATCTATCACTTCAAATTCACTTTGAGATACCGGAGGTGAAACCACAAATCACATTGCTGACTTAGGCCGAGTCCTTGTTCTCTCAGCTGATATCAGGACCTAGAGAGAGACTTGCAGCAACGCGAGAAAAGAAACTCGCCCCGCCCCGCCTATCTGTGCTTGCTTCCTGTTTGCTTCTCTTGAGAGGACCGCGCTCTTAGAAATGCTCTGAAAGTTCACAAGTGTAGCAGTGTTTGAATCCATTTTTTTCTTTCTCCAACACTTTTAAAATCAGCCTCATTCTGTGTTTCTGAAAGACTCCAATGCAATAGACATGAGGTTGTGCCCCTTCGAGGTCCCTCCATGCAAGCGTCTAAGTTTCAAATTCCTATTGTCTTCACAAACCCAGAGATCGTAGCTGGTTTCCATAATTGATAGTCTTCTGATATGTTGGTGTGCGTCTTTGTCTTTCCAGTTAACTAGCTGAAATTTTTTTGCTGAATTGTCTCTTTTAAAAGATAAATATTCTCTGTCAAAACACTAGACTAACGCAAACAGTGAATTCTTGTGAGTGGTCTTTGTATGCTGAAAAATAAAATATTTGCTCAATTTTGGATTTAGGATGCTTTGTGTAATAACACTATAATAACATTTTCTAGAAATTTTATACACAATTAATTTGACTAAGAAAATAAATTGTTCTTGGCAGTAAGGTAATATAACCCTCTTTTATGGAGGGAAAAAAAGGCTCAGGAAAAATATATAACTCGCCCAGCATCACAAAGCTTTTAAATATTGGGCCTGGGATTTCAAACTTGAAATCTGTCAGACTGTTACCCCTAGAACCCCCTAATGTATGTTTGTAGAATTAATGTCCTCATTGTCAGGGTTTGATGCAAGAAATGGAAACTAACCTAAATATTACAACCAGCTAAGAATTTATTAGGGGTTTTTACAAACCTGTTTGAGGAATCAAGGGGAGCAACTTCATTACTGAAGTTTTGACTTAAAAGTCATGCTCCTGAAACTAATCTGAAATTGAGATGATTTGCTACCATCCATAATTCTGAAAATTATTGTCAGTACATCACTACTGGTGGTATAGTTACTTACTTTATAATGAGATGATATTTCTTTATGTACTATGTTTTATTTATTTATTTATTTATTTTTTGATAGGATCTTGCTCTATAGTCAAGGCTGCTCCTGAACTCACTAAGTAGCCTAGGCTGACCTTAAACTCATGGCAATTCTCCTGCCTCAGCCACCCAGAGTGCTGATTACAGGCAACCACCACTATGCCTGACTTATGTGGGGCTGGGGGATTGAACTCAGGGCCCTGTACTGGTTAACCAGTGTTCTAACCACTGTAATATTCCTTCTATGCCCTGAGTTTTTATTCCTTCTAGACCTTCAATTTACATCAAATCCTGCGTGTTCTACATATGGTAGGCTGAACAATCCTGCTCATATGTCCATGCCTTACTGCCATTGACACATGAATATGTGGCTATCATCTTTGTGGAAGAAGGAACTTTGCAAATGTGATTAAACTGGGAATTTAAGGATGGATGAATTATCCTGGATTTTTGGACGATCTCAATATAATCAATTGTGGAGGGATAGGTAAGATTCAAACAGTACTGGAAGACACACTGTGCTGGCCTTTAAGTTGGAGAACAGGGACACGAACCAGGCAGAAGACATCGGGCTGGAAGCACAGAAATAGACAGTCTCTCAAGAGCCTGCACAAACAATGCAGCCTTGCACGTTAAGACTCCTGATCCTCAGAACTCTAAATTGTGAAAATTGTTTTTAACACTAAGTCTGTGGTCATTTTTAGAGCAGCAATTAGAAACTAAATAAACTGCTCAAGAAAGAGATAGTTTAGCTCAAAAAGAATTGCAAGATTGGCTAAATTACATGGAGAAATCTAAGGAGGGCCATACGGACCAACCCAGCTAATGCCATTATCTTTCTTCTTTTCAGTACTATTAAAACCAAGCCTCACTAATTTCCCAAACCCCATCGTGCTAATGTGTTACAGAATTTGGAATTCATGTATTTACCAAAAAAAGTGTTACATTTTATATCATGTGAATTTTTTGTTTACCAAAATTAAAAAAAAAAGTCTCACACACTTCCTTCAGAGGATGTTGCTATGAGGCCTCAAAGCAAAGCTGAATCAGGTCTTCAGAAGGTAGAGCAGAGGTGGCCCCTGCTGACAAGGGAGGTTCTTGGCTGTGGGCCCAAAGTTAGCTCATTCAGCCCCCATCTAACCCTTTCATTGTGAATCTCAGATGACCTCTGCTTCAATCCCTATATATTCGCAAAGAAGTCACAGAGACTGGATAATTCTGTGACTGCAAGACAAGGCTCTTCATGGACTTCGGCACAAGCTGGGAACATTTTTAGCTGCCGCTGGACCTCTACCTCCACTGTCCCCAAAGCACACTGTGATTTCCACACCCACCACACCATTCACCAGCCATGCTAGCCTCCATCTTGCCCATCATGTGGACTCTATTCTCCATTTAATGACATTTCGTGTATCTTTTAAAGTTCCTGTTCCATTTCTTTTTTGAGTTCTTTCTTCTGAGAGTCAGGATCACTGTGGCAGTTGCTCCACTTGTGTGAGTCTGGTGAGACAGGCCACATGCGCAGCAAGTGAGCAGGACAGCTTCTTGGCTCACAGATAAGCAGCAAGGGACAACGGAAGTCTAGGGTATGTGGTGAGCCAGGCTGCCCTACCCACAGGCTGAGGACAGCTGTCTGGGACTGATGGAGTTTTGCGTGCGCCTTTGCCTCGTGTTCTACTTCAGCTGACAGACTATGGAAACATTCTATTTTGGAATTTTATGCCCCGTAGGCCAGTGTGATTGCCAAACTCAAGTGGGGCAGGGATCCTCTTTTCTGAGTGATGAGAACAACACCCTGGCTGTCCCAGACGATTTCTCCTCTCTGAGGTTGCTGCATATTCTAGTTATCCTGAGAATACAAACAGGGGCTGGGGAGAGCTAGATTTACAAGGCAAGCCAGATACCTGTTCTCTTGTGTTCTTGGTTTTCTCTTTAGAGCAATCTTAAAATTCATTGTATTTAATATTCATTAAATTACTTCAGTTTCTGATTATATAGGAATTTATTGCAATTTACTATTTTCTGCTTTTAAATACACTTAATTATTTAATGGTGCCTAATAGTGCTTGACAAGGAGAAGACAGTCAATAACTTATAGTTGAATGAGTGGAAGTTAACAGAAAAGAGGTTGGTGGGTTTTGTCAGTGTCTAAATGAAACAAACACTGAGTTTTTCAAACTTCTAAAAATAGAATCAGCTGGTGTTGTAAGGTTTTGACTCACTAAGGCAATGTGATTTTTTTTTTTTTTACAAATTTTATTGCTTTACATAAAGCTTTAAATTTCCCTTGGAAACAATCACTAGTGAGCAATTAAAATTTTGCTGAAAACCACATGAGATGAAGGAAATTAAACTCATTAACAAATAATTTGGTAAATTCTCATTAGATATATTTGGTCTCATGAGTGTCTTTCTTCAGCCATACTAACTATTTTCTTTTCCCATTTTTGTGTCTCTCCACCCCTCCCTATTTTATGTTACAAAATTGCTTCCTTTTTCCCATAGGAGCACAGGAACTGTCCTGATATTTTTGTTCCTCCTAAATAAGTCTATCAAAATATCTTCTTCAAAGAAGCTCTTTTTTCCACACTTAAAAAATTTTACATTAGTCTCTAAGAAAACAGACACGTGAACTTTTCTAGCAACATAGATGACTTCATCTAAGTTTATGTGCATAGACTTATTTCTCTCTGTTGGTCGATATATCCTGGTTCTAGAGTTTCATTTGCATTCTATAGTCACACCATAGTTGCTTTCTGAGACATTGATCTTTGCTCGCCTCCCTATTTCTTAATTCTCGTAATAGTCACAATAATTTTTTCTCATCAGTTCCTTCCATACTTGTGATTCTTTTACTTCTTCCTCCCATGGTAAAATGAATCTGTATCCATTATCTTTTCTATTATTAATAGCTTTGTGTCTTTGTGTGTGTACGGGGGGGGGACCTCAAATGACACTAAATGTTCTAAGAATTCGCATAAAAAGACTATTGGGAAACTTCAATTTAGTGTAGTTATTTCTGTGATCCATGGGGTGAATCTTCATCTTCTAAAACCTCACATTTCCTCCACTTCATTAGCTTTGTGTGCCATATCAACTTTGGTTCCTGTTAGCTCCTATTTTCTCCCTCAATTAATGCCACGGAGCAGTGGGTGGTGAAACGCGGGGTAAACACACGTGGAGGTGTGCACGCTTTGCCTTCACCGACCTCCAGTGCAGCTTTGACAAGAATCAAAGTAAAGGTTAGAGGGATTGTGCCACGACAGGAAAAAAAAAAAAAAGCTCCAAAAGAAAGCTAGTGTGTGTTGGACAGAAGCTGCATGGTTGTATATCAAAGGAAGGGAAAACAAACAGCTAGAATAATAAAAATAATAGGCAGAAGGAGCCAGAGAATTTACATCTTTCCCTTAAATGACTCTTAACAGCAATGAAGTCTTAAAAATTTGTGTGTTGTATTAACATTGGACAAAGATGTGACTGTGAGTGAAGTTTTTAAATTTGACCCATTGTTTCACATCTCAAGAATCTTAATCTTAATTTGTGTATCTTGCACTTTTTAAAGAAAATAGACCCTCTCTTTTACCAGATCATTTCTTTCCTTTCAGGTTTATTAGGGAAGTAACAATATCCAAGTATGATGATTTTATCTTCCTCATGAAATCCAGCTGAAATAACACACTAAAGATCAAATCTACTTTGAAGGTGTCTGGAAAACAGGAAAGGCAGACAGCAAAACCAGAAAAAAAAAGAAAAGAAAAAAGAAAAACAGACAAAACAGCCTTGATCTCAAAATCTAGAAGACTTAAAACCTCTGAGGTGGTGATACATATGATTTTAATTTTTAAAAATAGTTGTTTTATTTGTTTACTTATGTATTTAAAGTCATGGTCTAACTTTAGATCAGACTAGTCCTGACCTCTTTATTTAGCCCAAGCTGGCCTTGAACTCATGGCAACCCTCCTGCCTCAGCCTCTTAATTGCTGGGATTACAAACATGTGACAGAATTTCCAGCTTAATATAGTGCTAATATAGTCGCTAAGAACGGCCTGAGCCCCTGCAACACACACCTGTAAGTAGATGATTTTACCCCAAAACAGTCACCTGATATGTTTCCACTACCCATTGTCATACCTGTGCTACCAATGGAGTTAGGGTTTCTGAGCCAAACTTTTATTTGATGCCAAGGGAATACATTATTATTTAAACCAGTTACAGTAATTCAGAAATACAGGATGATATATTGATGTGTAAAAATACAAAGTTAACTATTAGCAAAATAAAACTAATAGTTATCAGCATAAAGCAAGAAAGAATAAAAGAAAAAAGATGCATTTAACATAGAAACTGGAAAAAGTGGAGAAACTATAACAAAGGCATACTTTTTAAATATAAAAGGCAAATATGTTGCCGTCCAAATCTGCCATGGCCCTGATAACCATACTTTATCCACACACATACTCCTTTGCATGTATCATGGGCACGAAATTCTTAAGATACTATAGGATACTGAATTGAAGCCTCTTGAGTTCTACAAGCAAGTTCTTAAGACACTGCTTCTCAGAGTAAGAAGAAAAGGATGAATTCAGACAATAACCAAATGAACCACAAAAAACAGTGCTGCTGTACTTAGAATCTCCCCCACACCAACTCCGGGCCTTGCTGCTTTCCCTCCTCCTGTTAGCACCCAGGGTGCCCCGCGGCCTCCCCCTCCCCCCTTCACTTACACACAGGAAGTGACTCGCTACCATCTCCTTTCACTTCTGAGATGCTATAACAGAATTTCTTTCAGTATTCTACACCATTAGTGGTTACCTTTTTGCTGTACTACAACAAGGCAATTGAGTTAAATATAAAGACATCAGTACTTCTCCCACAGACACTTCTTACGTATGTATTACACTAGCTAAGCAGTCTGGGAACTTAGCAGAGATGGTGTGAAACAGCACTCTAATGAGCCTGGGTCTCTTGAAGTAGGCTGTTTGACATAGGGTAAAGGTGATGATTAATGTTCCTTTTTCCTGGGGTATACTTTACATCTGTGTGTGTCGTCAGTGAACAGAGTCGTGGAATGCATTAATCTTGAGATTTGTACAGCTGGACTAGAGTCCATGGGGGAAGCAGCACATGGAAGTGAGACTTCCACAGGTTCAAACGCACCTTTAGCAATCTGCCCTTTTCATCTTTCATCTGACTCTCAGGCTGCATTCCAAGACCACGTTTTTCTAAGTCATCCTGTCTTGGCTTTGAGTTAGTATGTCTCAGCATGTGCCTGTTTTCTCATTATTATATCCTAAATACAGGGTACTGTTGCTGTAGGATATCCTGAACCTACCTAATGAGGTATAATTTGATATTCATCATTTCTTCTACTACCTTTATAAATCCTTTCCATTATGGCTAATGCTGTTTCGTTTAGGTTGCATACCACTTGGGTAAGCCAGATACTTATCTTTGAAGAGTCTCCACTTTCTTTACTTTCTTTCTCTCCCTCCCCCCTCTCTCTTTCTCTCTCTCTCTCTCTCATTCTATCATTTTTAATAATGGTTTGCATGAACATCATGAGGCATTGAAGAAATAATTGGTTCTTGAGTGAACTCTGAATTCCAAGTACTCTGCACTACTCCAATTACATTGAAGCAACTCTCAGCTTCTCATGATAATCAGAGTCAATTATCCCCACTGAATTAGTGAATCTTTTCTTTTTAGGCTCATCTATTGGAACGATAAATCTCAAATAACCAAGCTGAAGTCATAGCTCTAGGCTTAATGGGACATTCAGTGTTGTCTGATAAAATTAATCCCATTTGCCCAGCAGCCAGAGGCTATAATCTAGACAACTTTAAAGTAGCAGAGGCAGGAGACACGAAGACTTCCAGTGGGTCCCTGGGAATACTGATGAAGAGGGCTAGTCCTGCTTTCACAGTTACATTGTTAATTGCATTTTTTTTTTTTTCACTGAGAATGCTGGACTTTACAATGGGTGTTGACTCAAAGTCTATGTTGCAACTTGAAGAATAATAACCCAATCCATTGAGGGTATAATTCCTATGTTGGGCTTTATCTATGTCTCTAAGAAGTCATTCAAGTATTCTATTCAGTTAACAGATTAATGAATAGTAACATATGCATTGTGACCAGTGGCCACTTGCCCAATGTCATACTTGTTTCATCCAAGGTGATGTTATGTGAGATTTCATGATGATACATTTGAAACTCTGAACCCTATGATAGTAGTGGTGGCCAAGATTCTATGAAATAGGATAGGAAAAATAAATAATGTCCATGTATGTGTCAATCCCAGTAAACACAATTTGTTGTCCTCCCCAGGCTGAAAGAAGACTGATTTACTCAAGTTGCCCCCAAGTGACTGCTAGTTACTTGAAATACGGCACCATCTCTGGAGCTCAGCATCAATCTTTTCTACTGTTAGGTTAACATTCAGCTGCAGTAGTAAATATATCAGCCTCAGCAAAAGGGTGCACATGAATAACCTTCATGCTGGATACTCCAGTTACTTCATTCAAAGGCCAATTTTTCAATCCCTGCACTGTTGTGGGCAAGACCTGGATGCTTTCCAATACACCAAACAATCATCCCGTTTGTTCAGCAACTCTGCAGTGTGTATGAACATTGGGAAGAGAATAAAGATTTGCACATGAGGCTACTGTTTCAATGGTTCTTTCTGCTATCTTTAGTCTTCCAATCTTACTGTTTCCAGGTGACTGCAAGCCATTTCCTACACCTGGAAATCTAGACTTATTTTTACCTCAGACCACTTCCTTTCCATATGTGCTTCGTGGCTCAGTGGGCCATTGAGAGCTTTGCCCACAGAACAATTTCATCTTACTGCTATCTTCAGCCTACAGTGAGTTGGGTTGTAGAATATGGCAAGATACTTTATTTTTAATTTTGTCAAAATGATAATCTGTTTCACTCACATTTGGACACCCAGTAGTGGAGAACTTTCCTCAAAGCCATAGCTAAGAATTGTGGAATTGACATCAGTCCAATAAAGAAAGGTGATAACGAAGAGGAAATTGAGTCATTCATGTCTATGTTCCTTATCCTGGTGGCTTCCTTTAATCTGATTGTATCATTTCTGAATTATGTGTTACCCCTTGATCTTGTGACTATTATTACACTATTTTCATATTATTCTGACACCATAAAATGACGGTGGTCATATTCATCATGTGGTCATATGTTCTGAAGTTGTCAGTCACTTTTTTGTTGTTGGGACACAGTACCTAGCACTCACAGCTCCAGGGAAGAAAGGCTTATGTCAGCTGATGGTGTCAAGAGGTCTCAGTCCATTCATGGGCAGCTGGCAATGGTGGGAAAGGTCTGACAAAGGACAGCTGCTCACAGCATCGCCAGTGGAAGGATCAGAGCCACAGAAAGAAGCCAGAACAAGCGTCTACATCCTTCCAAGCTCCACACACAATGATTCCCCATACCCACCGGGCCCCAACTCCCAACGGCACTCGAGATCTATAGACGATCCACAGCACCCAAATACATGAGGCTTCTGGGAGAAATTCCAGATCCAAACCATAACAACAGTCAAATATCAAGATTCTGTTAAGGCCCACTAGCAGGCTGGACATTACTTAAAAAATAATGAGAGGTTTTCTGTTGCTGGAAACTATACGATGGTCTCTTTTGTGACTCTTTTTTTGGGATTTTCCAAATATCTACATGACATCTTTTATCTTTCATAGGCACCTCTGGCCACCACAGGATATAGCATGACCTAAATCGTACATGACCCAAATAGCAGCCGAGCTTGTAGCGCAGCCTTAGTGTACTAAAGAGCCCCACTAAAAGTTGGCAGCCTTCCATGCCATCCAATCAATGGATTTGCTTCATATATCATATATCATCTTAGTTTCACAAGGACCAGACTGGTAGGTTAAATGGGGATATAATGGGAACTTGTATCCTTTTACACTTTTTAGGGTAGCAATCATCTCTGCTGTTCCACATAGAATGGTGCATTGCTTCTGATTTATTACCTTGGCCGGGTTCAGTAAGCTCGGAAGCTTCCACTTGGCCTTCTTTTCTCTTATGTGCCTTGTAGCCTTGGCTACAGAACCAGCCTGAGGGGACTTCCAGCTACTAAGTATATGCGCTACAATTATGCATGGAGGGAAAAATGACATATTGATTCCACTGTGAGATGAATTTTAAAGACAAGACATTGTTTATCATCAGCTTCTGTGTTCTTGCAGGGAGTCATGATGTTGTTTTCTTGCTTCTGTTGGACTCACCTCACATTCTATGTTCAACTTTCCTTGAGATCTGAGTATTCCTTTTCTGTCAGTCATATAAATTACCTGAGAAAACACTTAAAATTTTTTAGTAGGAGGACTAGGGAATCATTGTCATAACATGGAGTAGGTGTTTTGGAAGCATTTCATATGGAGGCCCACTTTTTTCTTGAACCTATGGATTCCAGGTCTGAGAATAGATTTAGGTATGAAAACTGGACAACAGATCAAAACTTTTCTTTGGTGCGGCTAACTTAAGTTTTCTGTTCTTGTTCTCTTGATTATATTTTTTTGTAGATATGAAACAATGTTCTTGGCTTTCTTTTTGCCTGGGCACTGAGTCATCGTGGTCTATAAGTCATTATCTCAATTCCAATGGATTAGAGATTTCTGGCTCCCTGTTAACACTGCTGCTCATTACAATAATTGCAACTGTCTTGATCGTAATACCTTTGTGATACTGCTTGTCCTCGACTAATGTGGAATCTTGTCATCTCTAACAGGCCTTATTCCACAGAGTGTATCTTGTTGTTCGTCCTGCCTACAGAGACCACTGAGCTTCTCCTCAATGCTGGTCATACTTTACCAGCATATGCTTATAGCTAAAGTGGAGTTTCCTCCAGGAAACTTCAGGTGAACAGAATCAGTTGTTCTCATGTCATAATTACGATACATCCATTCTTAAATGGCCCATTTCTGGAGCCTTCCTTCAGGTCTCATTCACAGAGTTCTATCCCCTCAGGCATTATTTTGTCAAAGTTTAAGGATCTATATTAGCAACTTATTAGGAATGGGTTTAGGTATTGTCAAGATTTTAAGCCATTAGTCAGAGTATAACTTCACCCACTCATAATCTGATCTTTTGCTCCCGACAGTACATTTAGCCAAGTCCAAAAATGTTTTAGTGAATAACTCATTTTCTCTGAAGCAGGGATTGTAATTTCCTGATCAGGCCATTCTAACTCTATATCTAATTCATGCTTAAAAAACAATGAGAGGAATTAGGATATATCTCGAGGAGACCCAGTTTCATTTAATAAGGCAAGTAACTCACATAAAGCCTTTCAATGATTTTGAACAAGAAGACGATGTCAGCAATAGACAGAAGACCTTTCTGCTGATTACAAAGTTCTGATTAACTCTGGGAGTCTAGGTTCCAAGGATAGCAACCCACATAGTCGTGCCCAATATATTAGGGTCTCCTTCCTTCTTGCTTAGCCTAGAAGACTTCCCAGTGCTGTTAAGTTAATGATTATTTCTTAGATCTGATTATCCCAAAATTAGAATGTGGGACTGAACTATAAAATAGCTCCATATTCTGACATGAGGGGATAGTCTCCTCAATTGCCCCCAGAAATGCCTACTGGCTTTCACATGTCGACATGACTGGACACTTACCTTGTCTGGAACGCTGCATAAACGGAACAGAACCACTACAAACCAGTTTTACAGTCCTTACAATTAAGTTGGCATTGCTTCATTTTGTTTCAGTGATGGAGACCTTGTATAAGCCAGTGTGCTGCGACCACCTATAGCTTGGTCTAATTTAAACACAGGTAAGACTGTTATTCACCAGTCCCATTCCACCCCACTAGAAAGTAAATATTTACGTGGTCCAGCTGCAGAATCCCATCCCAAGAGTCTGCAACTTAGGACCATTTCTGACAGCAATTATTTTAATTTGTGCTTCTCTAGAAACCAGCCCTGAGGCAAGGATGCAAATATATGTAATTCACCTGAGTTATTATCCAGGAAATACTATTAGGGAAGTGGAGAAGTAAGAAAAGGAAATAAAAGCAACTGATAAAAGAAAGCTGTACGTTATCAGGCAAGTTACCACCGTAATTAACTGGTGCTCGACTCCTCTGGGACCCAGAGTAAAATATATCTAGAGTCAGCTCATCTAAGAGGTAAAGGAACTGCATGTTGATGTATCAAATTCCTCAAGCACTTAATTGAAGTCTCCTTAATTGTCTGGCACTTCAGTATATGCAGGCAGAACAGGCTTCAGATTTCAGAGGCAGTTTTGAGAGAGAAAAAAGACACATACGCTAAAGGTGGAAAACATACAAACTACAGGGCTGTGGACCTGATCATACAAGCTACAGCCCAGGACCCTATCATGTCTGCTGCAACCTGCCTACACCATAATGTTAGGAGATTTAAAGAAGTGGATAAATAAACTAATGTTTATAGTATCACCTGGCAGGTAATAAATGCCTAGCGTGTAGTTTATTATTGTTGTTAGCGTCTGCCCTGCCATGGTGACAATTACTTGTGACATACTTCAATATGAACACACCCATGGTGCTGAAAGGATCCTGTGGAAAAACTGGATAGCTTGTTATTGAATATTTTAGAAAAGAGAATTATAAAGCAAAATTTATCATTATTTTGGCTTACAACTGTTACATGAGGAGTAGTTCACTATTATGAGTAATACTTCACTATTTCCTCCTCGTAAGAATATAGGTTCTCTACAAGATGTGTAAGCAATTTGCTGATGAAACTCAATGTGATGAAAATACACCCTGTCAATTGACTGTCGGGAGCCTAAGGATCTTGAGTTATGCTTTTTTTTAAGTTATCAATATTTCTACTGTTATCTATATACCATCTCTTTTTTGTGAAATGTCCTTACTGGGAAACTCTGTGATTTGGCTTGTTTAGGACCATTTACCTAACAGAAGCCTTGAAATGTAACTTTGACATGTGTTCATAACTAATTTTTTCAGAGAGCATTTTGATTTTTATTTTTTTTTTAATACGGGTGGCTTGGAAACTGTAAAATGTCAATGAAAAACATTTCTCTTTTCTTTGCCTAACTTCTAAACAACTGAGACACAGATGCCTTTGTTACAGACAAAGCTAAAGGAGGGAATGCCACAGGCCCGCTGCTCGGGTCAGCTTTCTCAGGCACCAGAATTGACTTTCCCTTCTCTCCCCGAAACATCAGGCTCCCAGAGCCGTCTCACTCCTCCTCGGCCCAATGTTCAGAGACAGCTATAAGGCGACAAAAGGACATGAAATTGCAAAATACCTACAGGCAAGAAAAGCTCTGTGGAACCAGGGAGAGCCAAGAACGCATGTTGCTTTCAGTAGCCAGTGATGACACAGAGAGAAAGGAGACAGTCAGACAGACAGACAGACAGAAGGAGAAACAGAGAGCTCTGAATGAGCCCCCAAACTTTCCAGTCAGGTGAATCCTCTTATCTCCTGTGAGAAGAGAGGGAAGAGAGAGGCCTTCTCTAGTGAAGGATTCTTGAATGTAATAGTAAGAAGCCACATTTCCCCAGCAACATAAGGATAAACTTGTTTTTCTTTAAAGAAACATTTTCAAGCAGCAAATGTTTGAAAAGTAATTGCTAATAAGTCAATCATAGCATAGTGGCCACTAGATACCAGTACACTGGAACAGCTAGAGTATGCTGCTTCTCTGTAATAATAAAACTGCTTCACCCACTGATTGCCTGGGATTGGATAAGAACCATTGAAACACACAGGAAGACTTTCAGGACACCAGATACAGCTTACTAAATGTATATTTGCCATCTTCTGAAGCTCTGGGAAAAACCGACTTCAATAAGATTAAAAAAAAAACAACTGGAAAGAAAAATGACTATTGAGTCATAGTAATATTCCGAGCATATATCATACATGATGGAGTTTTTTCTACCTGCTGAGCTCACTCCCCATTTTTGTAGGGTTTGGTGGTTTGGCCAGACAGTTGGTTTTCTAAGCCACATCTGGCTATGTCATTAACAGTTATTCCTGAATGTTTTGGCTATTGCCAAAGCAGTCTACTACTTAAAAAAAATATCGGAGTGCCATCTTGGGAAATATTACTCTTGCAGGCACTGTTGTTTATAATTCAATTCAGTTTGTCCCGATGAACTATTTTTTCACATTGAGCATAGAATCTTTTAGAAGAAAATACAAAAAGGAATTTGTGTCTCCATTTCTCAGGTTAGTGACTAAAAAAGCCATTACGTATTTTGAGAACACTGTCCTTTATTTATTTTCTTTTATATTTACAATGCATTGATGACCACGAGAAGCATAAAAATGCTCTGAAGTATAAAGGTTATTCCAACAGATGTTTCTCCTCTGGATAAATAGAAAAACATTCACTGAAAGCCTCGCCTTAAAAAAAATAAACCTTAATAGAAAGAAAGGATATAAGTAAGAACTCTTGTTCATTTCATTATTCTTCAAATTTCTCCATTTGCTGAGCTTGAACATTTTGGGTACTCACGCTGGAGAAGGTATTTCTAGGACGTGACTCATCTTCTGGTAGCTGATAGATAATGTTGAAACACTGCACATTTATTTCACTATAAATGTATAACCTTCTTATTGGTGACAATTTTATTGTGTTCCAAGTATTTATTAAATATACTACTCTTTCATAAGCATAAAAGCTAATGTTTTTTGTCTATTAGCCAGCACCTCTCCTAAATGATTACATTGACTCATCATTCCAGTAGCTCTCTGAACTGGGTTCTATTTTTGTCATCGTTTTACAGATGTAGAATTGAGGCACAAAGAGGTTATGTAACTTTCCCAATTAAGTGGTAGAGCTGTGAGATATCAGGCAGTTTGGTGACAGACCCCGTGCTCTTCCCCACTGGCTTATACTGCTTCCGCATCCACTGTTCTTGGTCGCGTCTAAGCAGGAGCTGGATAAGCTCTCTGACAGAATCAGGAGGAGATGCTTTTTTAACCCCAGCTCCCGTTTTTACATCTGTAGCATCTTCACGGAGGTCGGAGGACCACTCTGTTGTCAGCAGCCCTGCAGCATTGCCTCGGGTGACACAAAGAACACCAGGACTTTTTGGTGGCTACATTACCATTTCGAGAGCTCTCTGCAACAAACAAAAACAGACAAGCAAATACAAAATAATAATAATAATAATAATAATAATAATAATAATTTAAAAAATAGGTTTTAGTTCGATTATTGGACTTTCTAACTACGTAATGTTCTCAACTCAGAAATGCAGGGCATGTCCATGAACCACCTAGCAGTAAAATGAGAGAATTAAATCAAGAGGAATCAGATTTCCAACAAATTAGCTACCGTGTACGTTGCCACAGGCTTTTCTGGCCCGAGGCATTGCAGTATCCTTCTAACTTGCGTTTATTCTCCCTCTTTCTCTGGAGTATCTGTTTTCCTTTATGGTATTCCATTCCAGCCTGAGAACCCCAGTCTCTTCAAAATTCCTGGAGTTCGGGCTTCCTGTTACTTCTCCGCTCTGATTCCTGCCCCTGCCCCTCGCAATCAATTATTTGTCAGCTTCACTGGGTTTCTTGTAGGCTTTCGGACACGGTGTTTCCGTATTCCTCAGGACGTCTGTGCCTGCTGTTTTCCTTTCCTTCCATGGTGTGTAAAACTAACTGATTCTACCTCCTCTAGATTTTAAATGTTACTTTCTTAGAGGGGCTCCCTCGCACCTCCTGGGTCCTATTTTTATTCCTTTATCTCTTCGTCATTTTTTCTGCTTTCCTTTGGAATGATCAAATTGTTGCAATACATTTGCCCGTGTTATTGTTAAATTCGCTTGTTCGCTAGACTAACTCGTTGAATACCCAGTTCACACGCTTCTGTCACATAGCAACCACCAGCAGGTGGCGCCAAAGCACGGCAGGGTTGAGATGGCTTAGGATCATCAGACCGTTGAATTCCAGCGCACCAATTATTGAAATGATTTTAGTATGCCTGCCTGCATTTTCAGGATTTAAATTTTTGAAGCCATCTTTATTTTAAAGTTTGAAATTTTGAGGCTCCTGAAATGTTATAAAGTTTTACAGTTTTATTCAAGTGAAAGAAGGTGTTTCTAGTATGTGACTCATCTCCTGGGAGCTGATGGGAAATAGTTCCACACTGATCTTGCACTCTGTAATTTAGACAGTTGAGAGATGGAAGAGTTAGAACCTGAGTTTTGTTGTTGTGCTCGTTGTTGTTATTTTCTAGACATGTCAGAGTTCTATTGGTCTCAGTTTAGAAATGACAGAGATACAGAATTCATCTCAAAGTAGAAACTTTTCCTAATAGTGAAGGCTACACCAAAACCCACTTAGCATATAATGACTGAGTTCTCAGTCACCAGAGCTATTCCATAAAAAATTAGTTGTTCTATTGCACAGATATTATAAAAGAGATTAAAGGTGCCAAAAAAGATTTAAATGAGATGAACCCAGAGACTTTGAGGACTAAGAGTCCGTTTTCATACATAGAGGTACTGTAATGACAAGTTTTGGAAGACCTTACAGTTGTCTTAGGGGAAACAATAACCCTCCCTAAGAACACGGCAGAGCCATAGGTACTTGGCTTTGGGAATCAGCGGCTCTGATGAAAACGCTAATTCTAGCCTTGTGGCCTCAGACATGTTGTTTTAATTCACTTTCCTTCACTGTAAAATAGACTAGCAAGACCAGTAAGAGATCCTGTATGTAAATATATGTTCTATTTTGCTACAAAGTATATAATGATTAAAAACCAACAGAAGATCTATTATGAACAACATCAACAAAATTTCTTTTTTGTGTATTCTTTCTGAACCAGTTTTTAATAGAAAATATCATAGGAAGATTGGAGTTAAAAGACTTTGTGCTTATTAAATCTATTATACAAAGAGAAATACTTTGGAAACGATTTTCTTCTATTCCACTGGAGGCTGGGCTTGATGCTCTTTCCTTTAGCTTTCTGTGCTCTGAATAATTAGGAAACTATAGGATTTAGTGCAAAATAACATAAAAATATTTCTGTATCTACATGAGTACTGGAGAGGTGAAAGACAGGAACGCTTTTTAGCTCCAGCAGCTTAGTGATATAAGAAAAACCCCCCATTGCTCATACAGTAAGAAGCAATATGGAGCAGCTAGAGCTGAGATGCACAGGCTTGGACAGTAGCCAGCCCGAAGCCAATGCTCCCGACATGTAAGCCCTGGGAATGAGGGTGACATTCCTCTCAGATGAAGGGTAAGTCACTCCAATATTCTGAATGATCTTTGTATGTAAATTAAAATAATAATATGAAGCATTTTTTCCAAACACTAATTGATGGATGTGTCCGAGAGCTGGGTTTAGAGGCCAGAGACTGAGGTTTTGAGCCACCCTGGATTTTCAACATGAGCTGTGCCTTGAGAATCACAGCTTCACCATAGAAGTCGCAAAACTTGGCTGCAGATCCGCTCATCTGCTCAGCAATTAAATTCTCTAATTTCATGCCTTAACGTTTATTTAATCAATCCACAAGTCATTCAGGCATTCATCAACAGAATACATTGATTATCTATAAGCCAGACACTTAGATACTGTTTACTCAACAAGTATTGCAGGAGCTCTGGCTATATTGCCAGGCCCTGTTTTTACCTCTGAAGTTACAGTAGTATGAAACAGAGAGAAAGTTTCTTGCTACCTGTGGCTCCTCAATTTCTTTCTTTCTTTCTTTCTTTCTTTTGAGACAGTCTCATTCTGTAGTTCAGGCTGGTCCTGAATGTACCCCAGGAAGTCCTTGAAAACATGACAACCCTCCTGCCTCAGCTTCTCACCTGCAGGGATTACAGGCATGTGTCGCATATGGTGCTGGAGAACTGAACTCAGGGCCTTGTGCTTGCTAGGCAAGTGCTCTAACCACTTACATACACCTCCATCCCCATGGCTCACCTTTTAAAGAAGAAATAAATTCGAAAAAATTAAATGATAAAAAGTTATGTATTGTTAGAGAGTAGTGCTGGGAGAAGACCAGTAGGAAATGACAGGGGTTGAAACTTTGGGTCTCCCTGAGATGGCCACTTTAGATGGAAGATGACAAAGAGATAAGGAAGTAAGCCACATGGATGTAGGGGGAGAACTGCACAGAGCAGGACAGAGATCTGCCTGCCACATCCAGGATGGGCGTGGAGGCCAGCGGGCTGGAGCAGAGACCCAGGACATGAAGTGCGTCCTTTCAGGTTCTGAAAGAGCGAGTGGACAATCACATAGAAGGAGTGAGAATTTGATGAAGGGATACTCACACCGAGCGGAGCTAAGGAAGGAGACAAGAGCTGACAAATACACCAGGGAAGTCAAGACTCTAAAAACAGTGGGAGAAAGGAGCCACCAAAACACAGCACGGAGAAAACCGTCACCGAAGGTAGAAAGAAGGCTGGAGGAGAAGGGGAGAGATACGAGGCCGGGGGCCACATACAGAAACAAGAGCTGCCAATGTAAAACATGCCTGGCAGAGAGAGAGAGAGAGAGAGAGAGAGAGAGAGAGAGAGAGAGAGAGAGAGATCTGAAGGGGCCCCCCAAGCTCATTTTGAGGACTTTGTCCCGATACCCAGAGGCAGGGTTTGGAGGTTTGGTGGGAATGATAAGATCATGAGGACTTTGAGCTCATCAGTGGAAGAACAACTGAGGGGTTTGTAATATGATGGGTGGGCTACTTTGTGGTAGTAGAAAGTGAGGAGGGGAGACCTGTCCCTGCAGCAGGGCGAGGGTCCTTGGGTCTTGCCTCTGATCTCTCTCTTTCTTCTCTCTCTCTCTCTCTCTCTCTCTCTCTCTCTCTCTCTCTCTCTCTCTCTGTGTTGCTCTCACTCTCACTGTCACTCTCCCTGATACTTTATCATGGCAGGGAAAAGTTGACTAGCACAGAGAACAAAAGTAACAAGCACCTCCCCTCTCCTCCTTCCTGCTCCTCTGCCTGGTGCCAGCGCTCCTGTTGCCCAAACCATCAGAAGCCACAGGAAACGGAAGCTTCGACGTCACAGGAAGGCCTGCTTCCTGTAGCACGGATCAGAGCGAGCAGGGTGAAGATTGGATCTGTAGAAAAAAGCGTACAACACTATGGTCAGAGAGGTAAGAATATGGACAGCAATTTGAGCTTCATGAAGCAGAGCCAGGGACAGGGATACCGGCCTGTTATCCCAGCACTCTGGGAGGCTGAGGCAAGAGGATCACAAGTTTGAGCTCAGCCTGGGCAACTTAATGACTTCAAAAGATACCCTGGCTCAAAATTTCAAAAAGAAAGTGGCCTGGGACATAGCTCAGGGTGAAAGTCTTCGGCTTTATTCTCAATGCCCGAAGAAAGTGTAACAAGGAAGTAAGGCTGATTTCTTTTTTAAAAAGTTAATCCCGGAGAAAAATGACTAAAATAATATAAAAATTCTTAAACCTACTCTCTATTAACATTTTCTAAATTTACTCAGCTGTTTCTGTCGACATATATAAGCATAAAAATGCATAACGTCAAGCGGGAGAGTGAGAGATGGAAAGTGGCAGAGCACTAAGACATTCAGCGCATGAGGAACAGTATCCCAGCAGCGGAAGGCAAGGACAGCGCAGGCTGGTGGGGAGGGCTGCGGAGCTGAGCCGGGGCGGGGAGCAGCGTGACGCCCCTAACGCTGGTCCCCACCTGCAGGCCACCGTGCAGCGCTGGGCCCTGAAGCCGCCCTTCCTTAGGGGCAGCAGAGAAAGCATGTCTGCAGCTGAGGTTTAGGCGGCAGAGCAAAACGTGCAGGAAATGTCCACAGCCAAGGATGAGCACGTGTCCGTAGTAGAGTTTGTCAAAAATACTTTAAGTTCCAGAAATCACATGGAAGGACCTCCGAAACCCACGGAGGTGTGAAAGGTGGGATCTGCAAACGCAACAGGCAGAGGCCAGCAGGAAGATGAGAGCAGGGACAGCCGGAGGAGAGAGCCGACTGGGCGCCTCCTCATTTCCTGGGCAGTGCAGGGATCCAGGATGGCGGTCTGCAGGCTGGCCACGAGCGATGAAGGGGACTGGGCCTCGGGCAGGGTTTAGCGGCCTCCAGTGACACTTGCGCAGGAGGTGTGAATCAGTGTGGCACAGTTTTCCTAGAAGCCAAAAGGCACTGTCTGCCTACAGAGAGGTGATCTTACCCCGTGCTCACAGGTCCTCTTCGCTTCTGCTGATAATGAAAATAGGACACAATTATTAATATAGACGTTCTCCTTTAAGAGGCATATGTGTGAACACGCGGCAAAATAGTTGACCTTTTAGCAACATTTTATAAAATGTTGACTACAACACTGAAAGTGGAAAGGATGCCTTCCTGGAGGGCACACCTCAGTTTTGGTGCCTCTCAAAGAGTATGGAAAATAGTGACAGAAAGCCCCACCTGGCCCTCAAACGCTCCACTTTCCAATCTCTGCTCATAAGGAAACCTGGCTTTTCTCAGCTTGGATCAGTAAGATTTTAGGATTTTTTATTTTGTTTTTTGGTGTTTTGGAGTAGGAATGCAAATATCTAAATGTGAAAGCTAAGTCAGGCTGGGTGGCATGAGCCTGCAATCGCAGCATTCTGGGAGACTGAGGCAGGAGGATCACAAAGTAGAGCCCAGACTGGACAACCCAGTGCCTCATAACTTAGTGAGACCCCTGTCTCAAAGTAGTAACAATAATAACAACAACAATAATAGTAATAATAATAATAATGTGGGCTAAGAATATAGCTCAGTGTGAAGGCTCTGAGTTGAGTTCCCAGTACCAACCAAACCAAACTAAACCACACAGAGCAACACAACAAATACATGTGAAAGCTTTCTCTATCCTTGCTTAAATAATGCTGTCTTGTAATATATCTCTCTTTCCTCTCTCTCTCTCTCTCTCTCTCTCATATATATATATATATATATATATATATATATATATATATATATGAAACTGTATAGTCCCTCATACATACAAAGCCTACTGGTTAAGCCCTAAGAACACATGAGAGACATGAGTATCAGTCTAACGCCTTGCCTAGCTGAATGCTGCTATGGGTATGTGTAGGAATGTAAGATGAATTAATTATTACTAGTGACGTTTCTAGTAAATTTTTTCCAAAAGAGTGGATCCTGAAATGCTAAGCAAAGGGATGGGTGAGTGGGCAAAATTGCACAATTGAAAGGAAGGACATGCTACTTGGAAGGCCTTCAGTTCAGAGAATAGAAAACACAGGAGAGAGGGGACTGGAAAAAAAATCTTGCAGACATTTGACTTGAGAGGGAAATGCACAAATCCCCTTAATGATTTTAATATTTTCATTATGTAGCAATTGGAAGGATGGCAGTGACACAAACAGAAAGACTTGAATAGAATCACAGTGAGAACCAACTTGTTGGAGTTATTTCCAGTGTTAAATAGTTAGAAATTCTCTTCTGAGATTCAAATTTTGACCTTGGAAACCATTCTGGAAGGTTTCCTGATTGCTTTGGTATACTGTTTTATATGTTCTTACTCAAAGGGTCTTGTGCTCTTTTCCATTTATTTTGCTTAATGACATTCCTGGCACTGAGGCACAACTTTAGAAAGTGGGCTGCTCTCTAAAATAGGCTGTGTTTCTTTTTAAATAAACTAAGGTGGTTGCAAAGGACAATAAAGTAGGAGAAACCTAAAGAGTATCATGATTGTGCATTGAGGGTCTCTAAGCTGTGAAATGAGCACATTTAAGAAAGTTACTCTGCAAATCAAGTTGGGGGCTGAGTAGGTGTACAGCTAGGCAATACATGGGGATGTATTCCACAGCAATACTGTTAACAATGTACCCAATCAAACAGCATCCATGTATCTTGCCATAGCTGTCTGTCAACTTTTACCTGAAGCATAATGCCCATATTGTGTTCTTCTAATTTTATTTTTCATTCTATGAAAACCAAAATCTCCATATCCTTATCTTCGAACTCCTTACTGTTTGATGAAGATCAGATTACACCAGCCAAGACCTCTTCTGAACTCATCTAAAAGTTCATAACCCTGCTTGGTCGGCTCCCTCAGCTCTCGCATCCTTCAGCCATGACGTGCTCAAATTGCGTTCAAGTTGTAACCAGTAGGTATGATATGTCAAACTTGAATGGATTAAAAAATATCAGGCAGATCAGTAAGTCATAGTTCAGAATGAACCTGTGATTGACTAACATACAGGCCAGGAAAGTGAGGAAGGAAAACCCACCCTGCTGTGCATGGCCTCAGCCAATAGACTTGTAACCTGGGTGATTAAAAAAAAGGGGGGAAAGAAGAAGGAACTGAGCCCATTTTTAAGAGTACCGGTCTCCCTAAGCCAAGCACCTTCTATTGCCATTGTCTTTGGACACAGTCTCCAGGTCTCAATTCCTTCTGGTTCCAGGTCTCCAGTTCCTTCCATCACACAGCCACACTGCCTGCTCACCAGTAAGCTTCCAGGCCTTCAAACTTGGGCTGATGCCATATCATTGATCCCTCTTGTTCCACCTTCTTGAGACAGAAGGGTACCAGATCTTCTGGCCCTCCTCCATACAGATGTCCATTGTGATTTTTCTGCCTCCGATCCTAAAAGCCTACCTGATGAATCTCCTTGCATGTTTATATTTATACATATTTGTATTAATTCTGTGTCTCTGGAGTTCCCAAACTAATACACATGTCTTTTCCCCTAAACTTGGCACCCAGTTAATGAGACTGTTATCCATCAAAATACACAAGCCAGAAACACAGCCACCTATTATGTTTCCATTTCTGTCAGCTGTGTTGTTAATCCTTAACAAATCCTATAGGTATTTTTAAAGCATTTATTTAATTAATTAACATATGAACATCCCTCATACAAGCCATACGAGTTCCATTTTGGTTGTACCCCTCTTTATCTTCTAGTAAGCACTCAGGAAGCCTCACATACAAAAGAATAAGACTGTCAGTCTAAGAAATAGTATAGCACATCTAAATTATACATTTAAAATATTATTTGTATGCATATTTTTTCAGGCTTCAGAGTAAGTTAAAACAATTGTTTTTTAACTTTATGGATAAGAACATTGACAATCTTGAAATCTGAGATTGATTAAGGTCACAAAACTAGAAATTTTGGTAACTCCTCCAGAGACTGGGAGTTTGCCTCTTCATACGAGATTGCTTCTACCACAGTGCACTGCTTTCTAAGGCAGCTCCCTAAGAGTAACGAGACTATTGGTTGACTTCTTGGTCTTACTCATATTCTGAGCAGGCAACTTTCGAAGCCCTGCCAGGCAATAGACACATGAGTGGAAGGGAACAAACAACTCTGGGCCTGAAGGTAACAGCTGCAGGCCTTGAAAGTAGCAACCACAGAGTAGGGACAGCTGACAATTGCTAATGACCAGTTAAAAGAAGATGGAAGACAGACGAAGAACCACGAGAAGCTGCACATAGCTGTCTTGTCTTTCGGGACTTTCTTGAGTTTGGTGCAGGTACACTAAGGGAGACGATGTGCCCTTAATTGACCTCCCCTCGTTGTAATATCGCTAACAGTATGTGTGGGCACAGAAGTTCATGAATATGATTAAAACCAGGTGAACTGTGGGAAGCACATGTACTATAAGGCAAAAGTTATATAACCTGAAAACACTGCCTAGAGGAGAAACATTTTTCTTCCCCAGGAGAGGAATAAATCTTAGAAGGAAATCCAAGGAGCATGAAAAGGGAGCTCTAAAGATGCCTGGGGTTCACCTGCTCCCTAGTGGTAACCCGGTCTATTTATGGACCATAAGCTTCTCAATCAATCTTTCTTGCTTGACTTACATTTTATTTAGTGCATGGTCTCTTGTGAAATGCTCTCCCAGTGGGCTGAGTGATTGCTTTTTCCTGTGCTCACAAGAACCAGGTGGACAACAGTTCATCACCCCTCATCCTCCCTCAAAGTCCAGCAGAACATACTGTCTCAGTCCTTCTTTAATATTCTTTTTTCTGGCATCAAAGACATAAACTCAACTTACTTGCCTAATTCTTCTGTGCTAGCCTGCTGTACAAGACAGACTCAGAACAATCTACTTCCAGAGTGTATTCTACAGAAAGATGAAAAAAGACACTCAGTGGGTGAGCTAGTCGAGTTTCTCTGCAGTTGCTGAGGGTGGCCTGGTTTCCTCGTCAGCCCATCATGATCCCCAGAAATATTAAACAGCCCCTGAGCTAAATAAAATGCCACTTGACATCAGTCATACCTGACAATGATAAAGGATGTCACCTCAAACAAAGTACCCCAAACTTTTGGATATTTTTATTGCAATCGTGATGCAGTCCTCACAGAATCCACGTATTTATCTACTACAGAATAAATACCCGGTGAATTCTTTCCACTCATAACGAGATAATTTATTGACTTCTAATAGTTAGCTTGGCACAAATATCTAAATCATCCTAATTGTGCGCAGCCGATTTCACCAACTTTTCATTCTTCGTCCCAGACTTCAGTTAAAACGCTCAGCTAATGCCATAAGAATTCCCCTAGTTGGATTCTGGGAAGGGCTTCTCTGTAATCGGCCAGAATGGTCTGGACTTCTAGTTTTCATCATATATTTTCTATGATGTCCTGTTCCAGAATGACCATCACTTGTGTAATTATTTTAGGATAATCAATTTTACCTAAAGTTGTAGATATAGGCTGCCTATTAATTAAGTTTGTGTAGAGGTTGCCTTTCTCCATTTTCCACTCCACAAACATCATCCATTTCTGGTAGGAAGAAATACCTTACTCTTGTTTATTTAATGTCTTTTTATGAATTTTATTTATCCAGTTGTCCCTATATTTTATGATATCCACAAAGAGTTTTATAAAAAATATCTTAAAATTTTTAAATTGCATATAATTCATGCAGTACAGTGTGTGCCTGCATGTAATGTATGATGCTCCAAATACAGTGGCTGGCGCACCTGTTATCTCAGGTGCTTATTATTTATTAGTGTTGCAAATACTCAAAATTCTCCCTTCAGACTACTTTGAAATATGGAAGTTTTCTAACCACAGTTACCCTGCTGTACCACAGAACGTTGGAAGCTATTCTACATACTAAATGCACCTCTACACCTGTGAGTAATCCTCTGTCCATGTTCCCTGTGTCACACACTTCCAGGCTCAGATAATCTCTGTTATATTCTCTACTTCTATGAGCTCAGTTTTTAGTTACCCTAAATAAGTAAGTTTATGCCATATTTATCTTTTGTACACCTGAGGTATTTCACATTCCACGATGTGCTACTGTTTCACACAGGCTGCCAGGAGTGACAGCACTTCATCTTCTTATGCCTGGCAATACTTCATTGTGTAGATGTGCCACATTTTCCTCATCTGCTCATCCATTAACACATGGGTGAATTCTAGAACTTGGCTATTGCAACTAAGTAGCAAGCATGTAAGTGCACAGGGTACACTGACACACTGTCTCGTTTTGTTTTGCTCTCCACCCAGTAGTGAGATTTTTGAAAATCCAGGAAAGTTAAAGAACTGTACAGTTAGACAAATATATATCGAAGAGCACACATACACACCAAAAAGGAAAGCCATCAAAGGTATCACATTCTTTACAGAATTAGAAAAAAAGATAAAATTAATTGGAACCACAAAAACTCTGGTAACCAAAACGGCATGGTGCTGTCATAACAGACACAAAGCCAGGTGTCATGACACACACCTGTGATCTCAGCACTTTGGAAGCTTGAGGTAGGAAGATCTTAACTTTGAGCCTAATCTTGCAACTCAGAGACCCAGTAAGACCCTATTTCAAAAAAAAAAAAAAAAAAAAAAATCAAAAAAGGCTGGGGATATATCTTAATGCAAAGGCCCTGGATTCAATCTCCAGTACAGAGAGAAACAAAACAAAACAAACACCAATAAAACTGACTAAAGAACATAGAAATTCATCTTCATATTTGCATATTTGTATTCAACTAATTTCAACAAAGGTAGCATATCATGGAGAAAGGACAGTCTCTTCGACAAAGAGCCTATATCCACATGCGTGGGAATGAAATAGATGCTCATTTCTCGCTATATACAAAAATCACCTCAAAAAGATCAAAAACATAAACATGTGATTTAAAATCAGGAAATCAGAAGAAAACATAGGGAAACTGTCCAAAGATGTTGCTTTGAGCAGAGATTTTAATTAATCAATTAATTAATATTTTAGATAATGTCTGGCTCTGTTGTCGAGGCTGGCCCTGAGCTCACTATCTAGCTCAGACTGACCTCAAACTCATTGCACTCCTCCAAACTTAGGCTCCTGAGTTCTAGGTCACCCAGCTGATGTGGTGCTGAAAATTGAACCCGGGGCTTTTGGCTTGCTATGCAAGTGCCTTCACTACTGAGTTACACCCCCCACATTAGGCAAAGATTTCTAAATATAACCTCAAAATGCAGGCAATGAAAGTAAACTGAAGAAATATGACTATTATGATTACATCAAACTAGAAAGTTATGTACAGCAAAAGAGATAACATAACAGCCAGCCTATAGAATGAGAGAAAACGCTTTGTATGCTATTCATCTGACAAGGGATTAATACACAAATTATATAAGGAACTCAAACAATTCAACTGCAAAGGCAATGAATATGCTGATTTGAAAATGAGCAAATGATCTGATAGAAATTTCCCACAAGATAAGCAAATGACCAACAAGTATATGACCGGCACTCCGCATTACTAATCATCAGAGAAATACAAATCTAATCCTCAAGAGACGTTATCTCGCCTGAGAATCACCATCATCAGAATGACGAGGAAGCAAATGCTGACAGGAATATAAGTTAGTACAGCCGCTGTAGAAATCACTGTGGAAATTCCCCCAGAAAGCTAGCAATATAACTAACACAAAGGTCTTTTACAGCATGAAATGTGTTTGTCTAGGTGTCTTGTATTGTGATGTATTACAAAAACAATAACACATAATTTTCATATGTGCATATATGTGATAAAGTCATGTATTGCCTAATCATGAGTACTTTGGAGAAATGTTCTATGAGATGATGTTTGCTCCTACGGGCAGCACAAAGGGTATGTTCACAATTCTAGGTGGTTTAGATCCAACCTGTGGTGTGGTTTCTTGATACAGTCAAGAGATACAGTAATGACAAGGCTTCGATAAGCAGCATCCGGTCTCCTGCTTTGAAGCTGTGCCAACTTAGGGAGATCTTAATTTTACTCACAGCCTCACTTCTTATTAGTCACGTGACCTTGGGCATGTGACTCATTATCACGTTTCCAATCTCCATAACGAGGCTACAGATATTACCCATTTCAATGTCTGTAGTAAGGACTGAATGAGATTATTCACGCCAAACACTTAAGAAACCACCTTACACATAATGAGAGTTCAAGAAATAATAAGTTGTACCTGTCTTAAGATATAAAGTCAGTGTTCTCTAATCTGTTCAGTTTGACCCTTTTGATTTTATAAACAGTGATTTGTTTTCTTTTACCTAAAATATGATTCTCAAAAATTCCTTTGGAAAATACTTGTGTTAAAAGCCTGAACTAAGAAAGGATAGGAAAGGCACAATTCCCAAGCAGCTTGGCATCTGAACCCAACTGATGTCTCCGTTGAGATGATATCAAAAAGTTATTGATTCATTTTATGAAAGTTGGGAAAATTTAGTTGAAGTGATCGAGAGAAGGATATCTGAGAGTTTTGAGACAGCTTCCAATACAGCTGCTTGCTGTTAAAAATCTTTCCCTTGTATCTTCTATAGAGGCCACTCAGAAAGGTCAAAGGGCAGGGTTGCGCTAGGACTTGGGAGACCTGGGTCATGCCAAGGCTTAATAATGACACTGAGAATGGTAGAAACTGTGGGGTCTGCTAAGGAGGAGCCAAGTGTCTGTGGACAGCGCTAGGGTCCTACAGCAAGATTCACTGTCACTTTTCAATGCTTTTCTGGATGAAACAGCAAATGAAAGGAACAGAAAAATGCTGACATACGAATTAATCGTCAAGAAATGAGAATGTGCGTTTGCCCCAGGGAACTCGATAAGGATCCATCACAGAGGAAGCACGCTGCTTTATTTCATTTGTGTTAACAGCAGTGAGGACAGATGAAAACATCCATCACAATGTTTTCTGTGCCCTTTTAAACATAGATCTGAAAAAGACAGCATCCTTAGTACCAAATACATGATGTATTGAGACCAGATACATTAAAGGAAATTTCAGTCTCTCATCAATGAAACAAATTCACTTCACCCTACAAATTCTTTGAACGTTCAAGTCATGGATACTGATCCTGAATATCTAACAGCAGTATTGATTGTCTGTTTGGTAGGGTGAGAATGGATTAAAAATGAAAGGCTACCTCAGAAGTGAAACCTTGTTTTCTGAGAAGGTTTAGGTTTTATAATTCACAGAAGAAAATAAAACCATTTGTACCCCCCACCCCAGAAAAACAGGTTATGCTATGCAGATGACTATTGAAAAAACTAAGCTGCGAGTAAGGGAAGAGATAATACATTCCAACCAATTAAATATGTTAATATTTGGAATTATGTTAGTACAATTCACATCATCCTCTTTAGCATAATCATATGCATGTAGAATGAAAAACAGCACCAAATATATACCCAGGGATAAAGTGAAGATCATCACATTCCATAAGACTCTTCAGGTCAGCTTTAAAGCTCTACATTTGAAATGCAGCAATGTAGTCAAGAAGGAATTCAAATGCTATTAATAAGCACAAATATGCCCTGAAGATATTCACCCAAATTCCACAGAGGGACACATGTTTCTAACATCACTGTTGCCGATACGGTCTCCAGTAATTTATTTTCAGACCTCTATCTGCAGGCTTCTTTATATTCTTCTAAACCAGAAATAAAGCAGTTTTATAAAACTGAAAGTGTGCGAAGATACAATCCTTGCTTTGATTGACTTCCTTTAAGGCAATTACATGACCATAGTATTTGCCTGACTGGTGAGGAAGCACAGGCCCAGGCTTATATTTAAAGTAATCTTATTATACCTTGTTATGAAAAAGTATTTAACGTTCATGTGCCGAGATTCTTATAAATACTTCCCATTATCTTATAAGCTCAACTTCCACCTGTAATTTTCTTTTACAGTCTCAAGGATGGAACATACAGAGAGGATTAATTAGGTCACTCCTGCCTATTCTGAAGATTTTATACTCAGTATTTCACTAAGACCAAGTGTCTCCATGTACTGAATATACTTGGAGCACGTCTTTAAAATAAACATTGCTTTCTATAAATTTCAGCTAAAATACCTGATACACTCTGAAATATCATTTTTCTGTTTCACTTGTTATCATATTTTAAACTGTGTTTAATGTACAAACTCTCACAAAGTTTTTCTTGTTTTTTTTTGTTTGTTTGTTTTTTAACATATGATCCATTGAAGCAAGGAGCACCCTTGGATCAAAGACTAAATTATGAGAAACCAAGAAAAAACAGTAAAGAAGTGCCAGCAGGAGTCCAGAGAGAACATGGTTGCTTGAAAGATGAGCATATATAAAATATAACCAGCAGCGTGTATGTATGTATTTGTATGTGCGTGTGCACGTGTGTGCCGAGAGAATGAACCAAGGGCCTTTACACTGAAGAACTATATATATATATATATATTTTTTATTTCTTTGGAGACAAAAATCTCATGAAGTGGCTAAGTTGCCCAGCATGGGCTCAAACTTATGAACCTTTGCCTCCGCCTCCAGGAGGGCTGCAATTATAGGCATTTACTACCATGCCTGGCTTGGCAACAAAATTTTGATGACATTTTCAAAATTCACGAAGTACGATCTAGCACAAAGAGAGAAATGAAGAGAGCTAAGAATGAAATGAGCAAATTATGCATGAATATGTATGTTTATAACATAACACTTTCAGAGGCTTACAGAATGACAAAAATCACTTTTACCTGATGCCTGGTAAAGTTTTCCCCTGGGGTAAAGAAGAGGAGGAGGAGGAGGAGGGAGAAGAAGAAGAAGAAGAAGAAGAAAAGGAGAAGTGGAAGAAGAGGAAAAAGGAGAAGAGGAAGAAGGAGACGACGAAGAGGAAAATATTCTCTGACTCAATTCAAGAGAACTGGAAGGGAATTCTTGTGATTCTGAGGAGAATATTACTTTTTTTTACCCCATTTTATTGATATGTACATGTGCAATAAAGAAAGTTTATCTTGATCTTGAATATTTTGTGCACATACATAACCTGGCAAAGTTACAAATCTTTCCCCTCTCTCTTTTTGATCATCCCACTCCCTCCCCATCTCCTCCAGTTCCCATCATTTCTCATATTAAGCTGTATGAAATAATTGTGATCTGTGTGTCTCATATCAGATAAACCATTCGATATTTCACCTTCTGCTTCTGACTCATTTCACTAAGCATGATGGTCTCAAGTTGCCTCCATTAACCTACAAAAGCTTCCAAGCTATCTGTCTTTATAGATGAATAGTATTCCATTGTGTATAAATACCACAGTTTATGTATTTATTGGTCTGTTGGTGGGTATTTTGGTGTCTTCCACATACTAGCTGTTAGCAATGCTGCTATGAACATAGGTATACATGTATCTCTGTTATGTGTTATTGTTAACTCTTTTGGGAATATTCCCAGAAAAGGTATTGCTGGATTGAAAGGAACGTTTACGTCCAGTCTTTTGAGAGTCTTTCATACTGCTTTCCATAGTAGTTGTAATAGTTTACATTCCCACCAGCGGGCCAGGAGGGTTCCTTTTCCCCCACAGCCTCACTAGCACTGATCGCTGTTTGTGTTCATGATATATATGCCATTGTCTCTGGAGTTAGATGGTATCTTAGTGATGTTTTGATTTACGTTTCTCTTATGACTAAGGATGTTGAACATCTTTTCATGTATTAATTGGTCATTTGAACTTCTTCATCTGAAAACTGCCAATTCATTTCTTTTGTCCATTTTTTCAATAGGGTCTTTGATTTTTGAGGGGCTTCCTTTTTTCAGTTCTCTGTATAGTCTGGTTATGAGCCCCCAATCTGAGGTATTGGTGGTGAGTATTTTTCCCACTCTGTCAGTTCTCTTTTTACACTGTTGATAACTTCATTTGCTGTGCAGAAACTTTTTAATTTGACATAATTCCAGGGAATATTTCTTTTGGTGTCACATTAAGAAAGTCCTTGCCCACACCTATGTTTTTAAAATATTTGTCTCTTTTGTCTTCCAGAAGGTTCAGTGTTTCAGTTTTAGAATCTAGGCCTTTGATCCACTTTGAATGGGTTTTGGTACATGGTGACAGGTGTGTGTCTATATTCATTTTTCTGCATGTGGATATTCAATTTCTCAGCACCATTTGTTGGAGAGGCTATCCTTTTTCCAATGTATGCTTTTGTCTCTTTAATCAAAGATTAGGTAGCTGAGGATTATATGAGTTTGTTGCTGCATCCTCAATTCTGTTCCACTGGTCTATTTTCTGTTTTTTGTACCTGTACCATATAGTTTTTACAACTATTGCTTTATAATATAACTTGATGTCTGGAATTACAATGCCTCCTGCCTTAGTCTTGTTACTTAAGAATGCTTTCGTTATTCTAGGTCTCCTTTGGTTCCATAGGAATTTAAGAATTATTCTTTCAAGTTCTGTGAAGAAAATTGTTGGTATTTTAACAGGAATTGCATTGAATCTGTATTTGAGTTTTGGTAGTACAATCATTTTGACTATATTGATTCTTCTTATTCAAGAACAGGGAATGCCTTTCCATTTTCTGATGCCATCTATAACTTCTTTCTTCTGTGTAATATAGTTTTCTTTATATAGGTCCTTCAATTCCATGGTTAGGTATACTCCTAGGTATTTAATTTTTTGCTAAGGTATCGAGAATGAGATTATTCTTCTGAGCGCTTTCTCAGTGAGTGTTTTGTGGGTGTAAAGAAAACTTTGGTTGGCATTTATGTCCTTTCAATACTTGGATGATATTGCTCCATGATCTCCTAGCTTTTAGGGTCTGGGTTGAGAAGTCTGCAGTTATCCTGATGGGCTTGTCTTGGTAATTCTCCCTCTGTTTTTCTTTTATAGCTTTCAATATTCTCTCTTAGTGTTGGGTATCTAGTATTTTAATTATGATGTGTTATGATGAGGTTCCCTTCTGATCAAAGTTGTTTGGTGTTCTGCATGCCTGCAGTATTTCAATGTTCCTTTCTCTTCTTAGATTTGGGAAATTTTCTTCTATAATTCATTGAAAATGGCCTTAAAGCTTTTTGTTTTGTCCTCAGTTTTCTCTTGTGCTCTCATAATTCTGCAGTTGTTTCTCTTCGTATCATTCATCAGCTGTTGTAACTGTTCTCTTTCTTTTTTGTGTGTTTTGCATTCTTTATAGCCTGTACATTTCAGCTCAACCATTTTATCATCTAGGTTTGATATTCTTTTCTCAAAATGTTCAAAATGGTTGCTTGTTTTTTCTTGTTTTTCACATCCTGAATGTCTGCTTTCAATATTTTTATCTTTGCTGTATTGGTCTCTAATTTCTTGTGTTGCTTTCATGGTCTTCTGGTTTATATCTTCTTTGTTTTCCTCTAAGTTCTTGTCAGTGTTTGCTGATAACATAGCTATGTCCTGGAGTAGCTCTTACATTTCCTGTTTCATTTTCTGTTTCAATTCTGAGTATTTCTGGGTCCAGAAATTATCATCTTTTTTGGCCTTTTTTATCTTTGGCTTCTATTTTTTCAAGATACCTTGTATCATTTTGTGGAGTGTCAGGTCTTTCTGTAGGAGGTTTATTACCATGTTTCCTCCTGGTTCTGTTACAGTGAGTTGAGGATCTGGTATTGTTGATGGGCTGTGCTGCTTTTCCTGAGATTCTTAAAGGAGAATCTGTTTTAAATGTTACCTGTCTATCTCTGGACACAGGAGGGATGGGGCTTATGAAGGCCCAATCCTGACAAGTTCCCTGTTGCAGGCAGGTCTCTAGTGGTGGCTACCTGGCTGTCTCTGCTGCAAGGTCCTAAGGCCCGGTCTGGAACCTCTGTCAGTCTGTCTTCTATAACTTAGACTTCATTTGTTTAATCGCACTGTTACTTAAATAGTTTGGACTGCTGTCATTTCCTTATCACACTGTGATAATAGCCTCTGACTGGTTCTTCTTTCCAATCTCCCTTCCCATATACCCATCGATATGAAACTTCTGTCCTCACGTTTGTTTTGGATCCATATCTAAGTTGCTAAGTTGCCTGGGGTAGGCCCGAGCTTGTCATCCTTCTGCCTCACTAATGATAGTTTCTTTTTTTCTTTTCTCACTTTGTTTTGCCTCTCCCGAAGAAATACTCTTCGCCCCATTATACATAAATGACTATTAACTAATAAGTTTATTTTGCATTTTCCACTCCTTTTGCCTATTTCATATATTTTGTTTAAAAGATTACTTTTTCTTCTTAATATGTTCTTTAAAACTCAACCATATTGCTTATCCCAGGCGGTCATTCCAAACTTCCATCGGGCTTCTATGTAGAAATCTTAGACACATTTCTCCAAGCTCACAGATTATTATTTTTTAACCTTCTTCCACACTGGAAACTGGTAGTCTGTCTTCTATAGTCACCAAATCCTCAATAAGTTTGGCAGTGATGAACAAATTGTACTAAACTTGGCTGAAAAGATGTGCCCTAATTTTTTTTTTTCTGTTCAAGTATAGTTTAAATACTTTCTAGGAAATGAATGAATGTCACTTCCCACAGAAATTAGAACATAGTATCAATGTCATTAACAGACCATAATTGTTAAAGAAGCTTCAAAAGTGAATACACATGTGAAAAAGGAAGAAATCTATAAATTTAATAGGTTATATTAGGAAAAAATCCTCATTGGAACACTGCTCTTAGAGTGTCCCTCAAAAACCTCAGGTATTTGGATGTAGCAGGATAACAATGGAACCAGGTACTGTTGGAAGGCAGGTCTGGCTGGAAGGAGCAGATGCTTGGAGCTTGACCTGGAGAAATTGTGTCAACTTGTTCAGATTGAGAGGGCAGAAATTTCAGGTGTTTGTTATTGATTTATGGACCAGAAAATGAGGGAGGCACACTGATTATGGGTGTTGGTACGTCTGCTGGTAGCTTCAACTAAGGAAGAAGAAATATTGTTCAGCTTCTTTCTGGAAAAGCTGTGGCCTTGCCTGAGTATCCAGATACCAACTTTCTCTTCACTCTCTTGGCTTTCTGTCTGCAATGCAGTGGGCAGCTCTGGAACCTCTGCCATGTGGTTTCATGGTTTCCAGCTGCCCACAGGTGGACTGTGTGAGACCTTCTCAAACTATGAGCTAACATAAATCTTTCCTCCTTAAGTTTGGATGTTGAGTATTTTGTCACAGCAACAACAAAATAAATAACAGAAACACTTCTAAAGTATTAGCATTGTTTAATCAATCCTGATGACCTAAAGTTAGATAAAGATGGCTGGAAGGGGCAAATACTTGAGACTTGACTGGGTGGGGTTGTGTCAACTTGTTCAAATTGGGAAATTCCCAGGGAGGAGCTTTCTGATGTGTGTTGTTGACTTGTAGCCAGGGTTTGAGGGAGGACACCCACCCTGGGTGTGGGGACCCAACTGGCAGCTTCAACTAAATAAAGAAAGGAAGAGGAAGCATTGTTACAGCTTCTTCCTGAGAAAGCTCTGGCTTTCCCTTAAATCTCCAGACATTGGCTCATTCCTTTTTCCTTGGCTTTCTGTCTGCCTCCCACTGAAGTACTTTTCTCTGATTAGACCTCTTTCATGTGCACCCACCATTGCCAGCAGCCAAGAATGGACTATGTGAGACCTTCTGAAACTGTGAGCTAAAATAAAACTTTCCCTCCTTTAAATCGTATATGTTGGGTATTCTTTCCTAGCAGCAAATAAACAAAACACTTATATTCTGTTTCATCAGTTCTTCTAACCATTTTGGAGCAAGATAAACATTTCACTTCTTGACTAAGCCATATATTATCTGTATCTGAATATATTAAACCATATATTCTCGGTAGCAAGAAAGTCTGTAGGTCTCATGGAACTTGACAGGAATTAGGACTATGGAGCAGATGTATCTACCTGGAATGTGAAAAGATAGGCAGTTGGTGATTCACGGTAAACCAATTGCTTATTAGTTCTCATCTGTTTTCAGTTGACATGAGATGAGACTAAATCTTTACTAGAACTAGTGGGTGTTCCAATGAACCATTTGAGTGAGAATTAAGAGCTCAAGTAATACAATGGGATGTTCGTTGCTTATAGCAGAGAATAAAAAATAACAAGCTTAAAGTTTTTGCATTTTTAGCAAAAGGCAGAGTCGGGAGTTGAGAGAGCTTCTGTTATATATCTGAATCTTTTATCACAGGCTACAGGGGCTCATAAAACATAAATTCAGAAAGAGGACATAATTTTGTTGGATGTTAAATTACAGTATAGAATAGAGATCTCATTTGAGAAACAGTAGGAGTATCAGAATGAAGGCCAAGAAATTGGGTACTGACATGAATGAATGTGAGGTATCTGGCCTTAAAACTCCTCTGAGAGACTTCTGCTATTGGCAGGATGAGATTCAGCAGTCTTTTTCTCCTTTTGAGGCTATTTAGAAAGCCAGTTACAAAATTGCTTCAGAACACAAGGTCATCTCTTTAAAGACAGCAAGAGTAAGAGAAGCAAGCTCACAAGGTGGAAGGAAGCAAGGATGGGTGTGCTGCACTGGGCTTTTCACCCTGAGGGGTGGACACATATTTTGGGTTCGAGAGGACAGAGTAACTAGGGGGAAGCCTACAGGTAGGGAGAGAAGGCAGCTGCAAAGTTTTTGGTAACCACTTGAGGATAAAAAGACAAACACCAAATGTAGGACTTCCAAAGTGACCCAGATCCTGAAGAGATGGGAGACATGGTGAGGGCCCTACGCCTGAAAGTGTTACTTTGCAAGGCAGCTTTACAGAGTGTAAGAAGCTGAATTGGAAAGCCACGGCAAAGGAGAATAGAATGTTAGTGAATTTTGCAGAATAAGGCAAACATTGGAATAAATGTTCCAGGAGACTAATTCCAGCCCATTAAATTGTAGCAACTATAGGTGTTGAAATAATTAGGATCAAACACCCAGTTAACATATGTACATATACAGCAAAGGATACGTATCTGAAAATGGAAAGAATTCTACAAATTAAAAAAGTAAAAAATTGTGTTAATGACTTGATCAGAACCTTCATAATTAAGATTATCGTAAGAGAAATGCAAATCTTTTAAAACTGTTTTAGTTTTATTAAATATTGTCGGAACACAAATTAAATTACAAAATAATGTAGGCACTCAACTGAATAAAATGAAAAGGGCTGACATGAACAAATGTTAACAAGAATGAAATGTAGTAAGAATTTTCATAAATGTCTATATAATTGTAAATTGGTACAAAATGTGTGTTCTGTGCCCAAATGATTCTACTGTTCTACTTTTCAGTATATATCTAAGTTTCATCTGCAATAGTCAAAACATACACGCAGATACTCATAGAAGAATTAACCTCAAAAAACTAAAGTTGTAGCTTTGACTCGGAAACAACCCAAATATTTTTAAATAATAGACTAGCTAAATACATTGTAGGACATTTGTAAAATAAAATACGAGATGGTACTTCTCAACAGGGAGTCATTCCTCTCCTTCAGGGGACAAGTGACAATGACAAAGACATGTTTATTATTACAGTTAATAGGAGTGTTAATTTCATTTAGGACACAGAATCGAGGGATGGAGCTCAATACAATGTATTACACATTGGTAGTCCCTATAACAAGAATCATATGGTCCAAAGTTTCAATAGTGCCAAGGTTGAGAAACACTTGTTTTCAATAGCTGCTGTTATAAAGCTTAAAGCAATGCAAATGTATTATCTTACAGTTCTGTAGGTCTGTAGGTCAGAAGGTCAATATACAATGTACTGGGCTAAAATCAAGATATCAGCACAGATGAATTCCTTTCTGCAAATGAAAAGGGAGAATGTTGCCTGCCTTTCTCCCTTCTATAGAGCACTCGCCTTTGTTACCATATTCCATAGCTTATCTATTCCTTGGCTTCTGGAGCACTTCGTCTGTATTCGGAGTTACCTCAAGCAGTTGCACTCTTCTCACGTTACTTCTCTCTGATCCATTGTCTCTCTCCCTCTTCCACTTTTAAGAACTCTTGTGGTTACAGCTGACTTTGTTGGGCATAGTGGCACAGGCCCATAATCCCAGCTGAAGCGGGAAGATCACAAATTCAAAACCAGCTTGGGCAAGTTAATGACTTAGCGAGACCCTGCTTCAAAATTGAAACCCAAAAAACGGACTGCGGATATAACCTGGTATGAATGCCCTGAGTTGCATTCGTATCCTTGCAATAATCAAGCAAGCAAGCATTGAGCTCACCAAGATATGCCCAGATACCCTCCTTATATTTTAAGAGCAAGTGACTAGTAAACTTAAGTCTATATGCAAATCAATTCTTTTTCCCGTGTATTGTAAATAGCACAGGTTGTAGGAATAGGGATGAAGCCATCACTGAGGGCCATGGATCTGCCTACGACACCCTAATATACAGGATTTGGAAACAAGTTATACTGCTGTGACACAAAATAGTGTGTTAAAATCTCACAAATAAAATAATGAATGGTTCTGTTTATGTGGAGCTCAAAGACATGATAGAGAAATTCGAATATCATTTTTTGCAGTACTAAGGATTAAATCCAGGACCTTCTCACTGAATTATATCCCCAGATCCTTGGCCCTTTATATTTTCTTTTTGGAGGTCAGGTCTTGCTAAATCACTTTGTTTCCCAAGCTGGACTCAAGCTTCTATATCCTAATCCTCAGACTCTCAGATACTGGAATTACTTTTGTCCGTTGCACAAGCACTAGGCCCAGAAGCTTCAATAAAACCCTCCTGGCTACCAGAACACTTCTTGATTTTACATTTTCTTGGTCAGAACCAAGACAGCAGTGTTTTGTTTGTATGCAGGTGATTTTCAGGCTTTGCACGGTAGAAGTTCACCCCGAGCTCCATTTCCCTTGCTCCAGCACTTGTAAAATGATTTAATTCACTAAAATCTCTTTTTATGTAAAGTCGCTGAGGTGGATTATATTCTATGTCACTGAAAATTCACCCATATGGTGTGGCATTAGCATAATAGCTGAGGAAAAGTTCTTTGTCAGCCAATTTGAAGTCTAAAAAATTCCTCTCTAATATTTTATAAATACTATCCTTTTAAATCTTAACGACCACTAGGTATTATTAAGGTTCACCATGAGTTGTAAGTTTGAGTCTCTAAGAGGGTAATTTATTCATGCACGGTGAGTGGTGAGGGTGTCAAGATGTAACCCCAATTTCTAGAGGCCATCTATTCCTTCTCTTCTGCCTCTCGTCTTCATTACATTGGCGGAATGGAATCATAAGAGTTTCTTTCAATGAGTAAGTTATGGTCAATAAATATTTGAATATCTCAAAGAATCACATAATGTTTGATATTCTTCGCCAGTCCATCAGCTACAATGGTGATATCAGTAGATCACTTAATTGCAAATAATAGAATCTGTCCTGGCTAGCTGAGTCAGGATGCTGATGTATTTAAGAATATCAAGGGGCTAACAGTTTTACTGGGATGCTTTGGGACAAAAAGAACAGGCTCACAACTAAGCCTTTAGTAGCAGAACCCTAAAACATGGTGTAGAACTAGACTTTGAGGAAACAGTGCCCATAATTTCTCCTGAATGCTAAATGCCGGGAATTCAACCCAGCTGGCACTGCTGCTGGCACTGACTGTACTCCTGCATGAGGAACCAAAGCTATCACCACAGCTGTGCCCGCCTCCTCCAGGTAGCTCCTACCTTTCACTTCTGATAGCAGATCCAGCAGGTGTGTCTGATTGTGGTGCTTGGGTCCTGGGCTTTTTTTTTTTTTTTTTTCCATCCTTATCTTCTAGGGAAGACCAGAATTGACTTCTGGTTGCCTCATGGAATGAGCACAGTGTGAACTGTGGACATTTTTTTTTTCTCACTAAATGGCCATACCACAATAGCAGGTAGTGCTGAGGGTGAAGACTTCCATCGCAGACAAGCTGAAGTTAGATCTCTGTGCCATTTGCTATGTGCATGCTGGGAGGGATAACAGTGCATTAGCCTGCGTGGTTGCCAAGACTAATCAAAGCAACACATTCTGAGAGCGCGTCATTGGCTCTGCTCTGTACAAAACAAGCTGCTCGTTCAAAAGAAAAATGTTTCTTTCATGAAAAACTATGGCAGAGAATATTCATTCCAGCAATTAGCCATCTCACAAATGAATAAAACAAATGATCATTAACATGCCGATAATTTCTCAGTTGTGCATAATTTCATTTTATTTTTGAGTCCTTACAGGCTCTTGTGTACTTTGTGTTTGTAATGGGATTTTTTAATACACAGATGTTTGAGTAATTTCGTGGAAATAATTGAAGAATTATGAGTTGGATGTGTAAATTTTAATCACTTTCCTTTTTAATTAGGCTTATTTTACTTTTTTTCTGAACATATTATTTTCTATAATGATATCACTTCACTAATACTTTGTAAATCTTTTTAAAAAAAACCTGCATGATAGCTAAACAGGCATAGTTGCAAATGCCTATAATCCCAGCACTCTGAGAGACTGAGGCAGGAGGACCATAAATTCAGGCCTAGCTTTGATAAAGTAGCATCTTAGTTAGACCTTGTCTCAAAATAGAAAAACTGGGAAAGGATTGGGATTGTAGCTGATTGTGAAGGCCCTAAAAAATGGTAGATATACAGGTAGATAGATCGGACTGATAGATGGTAGATAAATTCCTTTCTCAGTTGGTGACTGTCCCCCAGACAGTCAGGGGACTCTTCTCTCCCATACTTGCTGAAGTAGACATGGTTAGTATTTATAACTATGCATTGTTCTGAGGTTTGAAAATGATCTATATTTTAAAGAATTTTTATATAATATCAATTAGCTGCTATGGTCTTATTGACATAAATATTTTATGGCTTTTTTTTCCCCAAACAGAATGGTAACTAACTCTTTACTAATTCTTTGTGCCTATTTTTTATAAGACAGTATAAGCTGTGTTTTTAAAATTAAGAAAATTTTAAAAGGCAATAGATTAATTCACAGAAATAAGTATGAAAAATGAGCCTGTGACTTTCCAGATAAATAACAGATGCTAAGAATACATACACACACACACACACACACACACACACATACACACAGGCACAAAGATAAAGAGAGGTTAAATAGGCCATTTACCTCAAAGGACATATACAACAAAGATATGTGGAAATCATTACAGTAAAATTATTATTAATGTCCTTTGTACACTGTACATTAATATTCCCTCTTTGGTATAGGCCTCTTCCTTCTTCCTTCTGCCCCAGTTTTCATATTATCTCTTTTTTTCTTCTTAAATGAATACTTTAATAGAGTAGGTCCCTCAATTTTTTCATCTCCTTCATAAAACCATTCAAGTATGTCCTCTGCCAACCCCTTGCTAACAAAGGCCTTCATCTCTAGGTGAGGCCTACCAGGTAACATGTCCAGGCATTTTGAGGCTAATGAACACAAAGTACATTTAATTCATTCAAATCAAATCCATTAATTATCTACTTTGTCAGGTTCACCCTGTATTCTTAAATTTAAAAAAGTAAAACTGTTTTCATATTCCATATGCGGAAAATCCTAGGTCAATTATATCGGTTGCTACAGTTTCAAATAGCTGGAGACATGCTGTGAATTGCTGTTCTCTAGTAAGTCAGTGGTGGGCAGAAACTAGAAAGCCACATTTTGCTGAAGTAAAGTGAAAAAAAGAGACAGTGTCAGCCAGGCAGCTAGTCAGCCCTAAAGACATAAGATCACCTTCTGTTTCTCAACACGGGATTGCTTCATTAGCAATGTGGGGGTGATAGAAGTTTCGCCCTACGTAGGCTGATACATCAATTCAATGCTTCTTCATACACCTGAGTTTCTATGAAGACTACACGATATTTCACAATAGATTAAGATACTAAATTTTCAACTTAGTTGATATTGTATATAAAAGACTTTTTTCTATTTCCAGAAATATTTTTCTTGTATTCTTATCTTCTTTCTAGTAGGAAGTTGAGCACTCTTCAAAGCCTATATGTATGTAGAGCCAAGCCTGGTGATATACATCTGTACTCCTGCCACTTTGGGAGGCTAAGGAATGAGGACAGAGAATTCGAGCTCAGCCTGGGCATCTCAGCAATCCAGAAAGACCCCATCTTACAACTTAAAAAAAAAAAAAATCAAAAAGTCCTTGGAGTGTAGGTCAGCTCAAGGCAGATGTGGCGTATGTGGAAGTAATGCTTCTGATACTCAAAATGTCTTTTGAAATCACATTATGTTAAATGGCTGATGGGAGATACTAAAGCATGGATATAATCATGGATAAGAACTATTAAGCTCAGTCAAGAACACTTTCTTGTGACACAAAGCCACACTTACTTTCACTGGCTCACGTGCCTGGCCCTGTGGAGAAGGGATGGTGGGAGATTATGCAAAGTGTGGAAAGGTAGAGGATGCTGGGCCAGAATCTGGAGTTCATTAAGAAGGAAAGAGGCAGGTTAAGGTTAATTTTATTTCACTCTCTGCTTGCAATGAGAACAGTAAATTAATGATATAGACTTAATTGACTGAAGGCTGTAAAGGAAAATCACTGGACATTAATTTGCTATATACCAAACTCTACTGTATGGTACATTTAACTTTCCAATGTACTTTAATATGAAACATACAATGTCATCTTCTTCAGGAGCTGCAGGGTTGACTAAGAAACTGTCAACTGTGGACTTTGCGTTCGTTGTGGTCTGGGATATGCAATAAAACAACATCAATGCCATTAAACACTCTGAAATTCAGCTATATTTGGGAGAATGTAGATCAGTGAAAGATGCTTGAACACTTGGCCTGGTACATATGGGATTCCAAATTTGATTCTCTGCACCACTATAAAAATTATCTAGTTTAGGTAGATGAAAGTAGTAATACTCAAGACAGTCGAATTATTTGAACAGTTCCATATGACAGAGGACCCACAAATAGAAGCCCGCTATTGATCTGCGGTGATGTGAACTGACGTGCCCTTTGCTTTGAGTATTTTTTTGCTTTTGTCCTTCTTTTCTAATTTGAGGCAGGCGACAATGGGGGCAGGGAGTGGAAAGGGGGTGACATTGTGGAAGAGCCAATGTCCAACGACTGCTACCCACCATACGTTGAAAATATTCTAATAAATAACTAGTTAAAGAGATTTTTAGAGAGTTAATTGTGGGCTTTTATACCGCCCCATGTGGAAGCAATTCTTCAGGGAGTCAGATGGTATGCACCAATACGAGCAGCTAAGTTCAGGGGCCCAGGGTAATAGGGCTCCATGACTGCTACTCAGATGAAGAATAAGCCTTTGTGTAGCTTCCTTAGCTCTCTGATATTGCAACAATATAATGGAATTGGCTGTATAAATTTTTTGTGTCAGAAAAGGTCTCAGAAATGGTGAGGCTCCCTTGTGGTGAGAAGTTCCAACTTCCCATTAGCCATCAAGTATAGAGAGCAGTCTGATGTGGTGGCACACACCAGTAAGCCCCGCATTCTGGATGACTGGAGCAGATAATCACAAGTTCAAGCTTAGCCTGGGTAATAAAGTGACTTAGTAAGACTCTGTCTCAAAAAAAATTATTAAGAAGGATAGAGGAGTAGCTCAATGTCTACGTTCCTTCCTCAGGAAAAAAAAAAAAAAAAACAGACACAGAGTTCAGTGAAAGATGCCAGATTGGAAGGTGTCATGTAGCCAGAATGTAGTAAAACGAAGGGCGCAGGGACTAATGTTTAAACTGGCACTAGAGCTGGAAGTTGTAACAGGGAAAAGATACCAAGCACATCATGCTTAGTGAAGTGAGTCAGAAGCAGAAGGTGAAACATCAGATGGTCTCTCTGATATGAGAGACCCAGATCACAACTCCTATGGAACTTAAGACAAAAAACAAAGTGAAATGGGGACCAGGTAGGGGAGGAGGGAGGGAGGGTAGGGTAGGGGGAGGGACAAAAGGAGAGTGGGAAAGCCCTTGTCACCTGGACAAAATATATATGTGCATAAAAGGCTCAACTCCATTGTAAACCTTAAATTTTGCAAGTATACGTATCAATAAAATGAGGGAAAAAGATACCAAGCACATAAAACTGAGTAATAGAATCAGCCAAAAGGAGTGGACAGGTAAGACTAGAGGTCAGATAATTCATCGCAGACTCCTTGAACATAGCTGATGCCACAGAAAGAAAACTGACTTCTTGCATAACATAGTCAGGGATTGTGTGAGTTTATACTTTCTGATATGGAAAGAAATGTTCAAACTTGAAGCAGAAATAAAAGTGAATGACACGATACATCTAGAGCTTTTCTTTCTTTCTTTCTTTCTTTCTTTCTTTCTTTCTTTCTTTCCTTTACTTTTTTGTATTATGTAGCCCAAGACTGTTGAAACTACTGATCCCAATCTCAAATGCATGCACCTTTATCTAAAATACTGTGTAATTTTTAAGTTCAAATGAGGTAATTTTCTGTGTCTAAGTGAGTATGGAGTGGGAATAGTGTCAACATATAAATCATTTGATTAGATGAAAGGGCATTAAAATGTATTGATTTTCTAAGAAAATTTAGATCTTGTAATGATTTTAGATCAGAAGTGGATTAAGCAGTGGTTCCAGGTGGCTATTTGGAACCGCTGCCTGAAGAGATATAGAAACATTACTTAAATTGATTAAAACCAGCAGTCAAAACATAGATCCAGTACATTAACTCAGGCTGCTGTTTATGAATCTTCAGGTAGTAGAAAATGCAATCTTTTTTTTGTCCCCCTTTGAATGTAAAATGCATTACTTAGAATTAAAATATTCGAAAGAGACCCTTTACTCTTGCTGGTGTAAGATTCTGTAGCCATATAAGAATGACGAGGCTTATTTAATAATCTTTTATTTTCTGTACTTGTATTTGTGACTCATTCACCTATAGAATCAAATAGAATGCTGGGTTTTCATAACTCATGGCTACAAGAAATATAGTTACTTTAGGGTAGTAATCAAACTTTTTAGATGCTTTAGGAAGATATTAAGCTTAGTGCTTAAGGTCCTGACCACGTTATTCCTTCCCACATTTCTGCAACACAAGTAACTGACTTTGTTATGGTTATTTTCAGTAAAATGTTCGGTGACAGAAATTACTATGTTGCCCGGAGTCTTACCTTCTATGGCAATTGATCTGTAGGTGACCATTTCAGTAACAGGTTTGCTGCTGCATACCATTAGATGACAATAGCCCTTCTCCTCCTTCAAGAAAGGTCATTAAAGCCTGTAAGCCCCAGCATATCCAAGTATCCACTCTAAAGAACCCAAAAGTATTTCAAAGAACTCACCCTAAAGATTACAGCCCTCTGAGACTATTTTTCATATAAAATCTTATGCAGTCAGTCATCAGTCAAAGAAGCAGAGCCATTAGGGCTCTTGGATGTAAATATAAATTTATGCACAAGTATAAATCCAAATGCGGAAGCAGACATATAAAAACGCGTAGATCGAGATATACCGAAGAACTAAGGTAATTGCTACAAGCATTTGACCTCATAGTATAGAAATTTGTTAATGTCTGTAAGATCATTATCAACATCTGATGAATGTGTAAATGACAGTCAAGAAGAGAAGAGAGATGTACAATAGGCAAAGCACAAGCAAACTGTGGCCCGCAAACAAGATCAGAACGCAGGGGCGTGGACACTCCCACGTGTACAGCAACCCAGCTCATAATAGCAAAATCCTGGAAAGAGTCAATATATTCTTTGGCAGATTAAGAGATAAAGGAAAGTGGTATATATATATACACGATGGAGTACTACCCTGTCCTAAAGATAAACGAGTCACCTGTTGGAAAATGGATGCACTCTGAGACTATGATACTGAGTGACATGAGTTAGACACAGAAACGTATAAATCAAGAACCGTCAGGTTCCTCGGCATCTGTCCCTCTCCCCTCCCTTCCCATTTTTTGTTTGTTTGTTTCAAGGTGTAGAGCAGTGTGTCTTTATTTAGAAACTAAGCATACTGGAGTAACAGCTCCACTATCAGGGCGTGGGTCCCCCGTGGGTTGCTCCTGTCTTTTTCCCTTAGAGAAAACCCAAATAAATAAATAGAAGCACCAAATAAGAATGACAGCAGGAGACATGGAGATAGATGTTGTAGAGAAAGAGAGGGGACATTAGGAGGAAGAGGTGGGACTTGGGGAAAGGAAGTGAAAGTGGTGGATACTTGATATGTGTGTGCACACATTCCTCAATGTGAATGCAATTACTTGTGTCACAAATACTGATAAAAGTAAAAATTGGGGGAGAAAATAATTTATTGAATTTTTGTCAGCAAAAAATAAACTAAAATAGCTATACTATTATTGTTACTAACAAACAAGACCAAAAAAAGGGGATGGACCTAAACGCACATAAGTTGTTGCTGTGTCTGTCCTTGTTGGTATGGAAGTCCTGAGAAACAGGCTGTTGTTACTGTCTTTCGTCAGAGAGCTTAACCCAAACCGGGCTCAGGAATTAGGAGGGTCAAGCAGAGTAATTCCAGCCTTCAGTTCTGTGTATTTTGCATAAAATAAGCCAGCAGACAAGCAATAAGGTGTGTAAATGATAAAAATAACTGTAATTTACATCTGGCTAATTTTGCACAAAAATGTTTTCTTTGATTAATCCTAATCAGAGATGTACACGCTCTTTCTTATAGAAGAGAAAATTAAGAAAGATGTAGCTCAGACTAGTTAATTGATATTAAAATACAATATCTTAACTGATTACGGTGTTCTTGTTTTCTTGAAGATTGCAACATTCATGAGAAAAAATGTTGAAAAAAGTTTTCTACTCTTCTGTCTTTTTCTCTTTCATTCTTTGTCATTTTTACTTTAGTGTCACCTTAATGACCAGTTTTTAACATACAATCTTTGAGAGAAATAAGGTTAGGCATAGCGGCCACTATACTAAGGGGTTGTTTTTAGAAGTCCCAATTAAAATGCAAGTACATACATTTCCTGAGATGAAAAGTACATCAATCAATTCATTATCAACAGTCACACACTTAGAAGGAAAGTATCTGAGGGATTGGAACTAAGTAAATGTCAATTTTGATGTCTAAGGTAGACATAGGATGAGATTCACTGCATGGCAGAAGTACTTGTCTTGTATGTGACGGACCACAGATATACAGTGGACATATCAAGGCCAGCGTGGGAGGAAGTAAGGAAATGGGTGTCAAAAAGTCAGGAAGGCCAAGGAAAAGAATTTAATACTGGGCTTTAGAGCAAGAAAGTAATGACCAAACAAACAAAATCAATCTTCAGTTATGTATTTTTTCCCTTGGGGACAGAACTAGATGTCACTATGAGTTCACCTAATTTCAGTTGGCTTCAGGAGGGTAGGGACATTTTCAGAAAGATTATTCGATATAGTAGAAGCAGGGTTTAAGTTTCTCTGAGTTGAATCAGTTTCCTATTAAAATTATTTTCTAAAGTCAACAGATGTTTATTTTAAAAATTTGACATGCTCGGGGTCTCACTGCCCATTAGTGTATATTAAGTTAAAACTATAGTGAAAATTTACTTTCAAGTTAGACCTTTCAACAGAGCCAGTGACCCAGGTGCTGTGTCAGCACAAAGCGCTTTCATTTGGTGCCCATTCTTAACCACCACTGGGATAAAGACACGATGATGACAACTTCGAACACTTTCTACCTTCAGTCTTTGAGACCTGATGTATCTGTATGTATTTGTGTGGTTGTAGAAATCATGCTCGGGGCCATCACACTAAGCTATATCTCTAGACCCATTTTCCCCCATGTGAATCACAATCATGCTAAGTCACAAACTTGACCTTCTGCTGTTTCAGCCTCCCAGACTTCTGGGCTTATAGGCATACACGGTTCTGACTTTTTAAAAACAATTGACTTTACAGTCTTTCCTACAAATTAGACTGTAGAAAGCATATTGGTATTTTGGCAAATGAGCTGAAATATGTTGTTCTTTAATCAATTGTGATATTGAAAAGTCAACATTTTCCTCTTGTTCTATGGTTTTGCTCCCTAATTAGCAAACAGCGCTACGGCCCTCCTTGTCATCAGGGCAGTGCGCTCACTGCGGTGGAGCCTAATCTCTGTCTTCATTTAGCAATATTAGCAACTTCTCAAAGCCGTGATCAGTAGTGCCTGTTCCCATCGAGGGCAGAGCCGCAGCAGACCTTTTACAACTGGAATTTTTATCCCTTTACATTTCCATATCATCTTCAAATATGCCTTATCATGAGTGTTATTTCACTACCTACTATGGGGCTACTGCATTTGCAGTTCTTTTTTTTTTTTTTTTAGCCTGAGGCTGCTGTATTTTTTGATGTCATGATTTTTTCATAAGAATTTTTTTCTGTGTATTTCGAGTACCAAAGAAACATCTTTGTGGCTTTAAGACTTTTTGTCCCCATTAAAGCTTTTCTCACAAACAGAAAGGAATGATCCCTTGCAACAGCACAGGGACATGAATGTCCTGTGTCACTTTGGACTCCAGGTAGAGCTGGGACGATTTCTCCTAATAAGTAATCACTACACATGTGTCAACCAATAACGCAGAGTCTTCAGACCCACATCGGTCTCTGCTTGCGCAGGTGTCATCAGGAGGCCACCTAGGCAGGCTCAAGGTGGCAGGGAGGGCAGCACACACTGTCCTTGGTAGAGATCTTCACAGCGTCTGTAGAACGGCTGCAGTAGGCTCATGCACTGGACGGGGTCGGTGTGGTGGTTAATGCATGAAATAATGAAGCCTTTTTGAGGGACAAACTTCCAGATGAAGAGATTACTTGCTGAAGTTCACACATGTGATTACTGACTTGGGCTAAATTCTAGCATCATGGTTCCCAGCCTAAAAACCTTTCTGATGCATTTTGGTGAAGAGAAAACTTCAGTAGAACCCTCTGGTTCCGTGAGGCTGTGAGCCAAGGAAACTCTAAGGATCACCTTGTAAATAAATGCGAAGTAAAATTTCACTTTTGCTGTAGTTGTCAATGTTTTATTGCACAAATACGTTCTCAGGTATTTCCTTAGCCGAATGAATGTCAAAAGAAAATCATGCCTACTTGGCTTAGAACCCTCTGCAGCTGCTGACCCTCCAGGGGTAGAGAACAAATAGTTTGACCTGAGGCGTTCTTAAAGGCCTGCAGACTCCTTTCATGCAACTCTGCCTGCTAACTTTTATTGAGCTCTTTAGCTCTTCAAATGTTACTTCTTCCATGAAACTTCTGGCTCTTCTTAAGCAGATATGATATGTTTCTTTTGGACTTACATTGTAATTTAGTATTTTTAGAACACATCACTTCCATATGAGCATTTTTCTTACATTTGTAAAATGAGTAAAGTTCATGATAAAAAAAAGGAAATGAGAAATTAAATGAATCAAGAAGAATGTAAGATTCATTCATGCATTTACTTAAATATTTTTTGAGCTTTGATAAGGTAGTAGATGTTAATAGTGTTGTTTAAAGTCTAATATCTCGATCTGTCAAGGATTACAAGCTTGTGTAAATCGATGCAGGGCTAATCGGGTGATAGAAAACAGAAGCATTCTTTGGTAAATTGTAGAGTGCTCACTCCAACTTAGACAGGGAGGCTGCCCCTGAACTCTAGCTCTTGTAGCTTGGCAGGAATGTTGGTGCCAGGCCGCAAACTGGTAAAGGCATATGCTATGAAGTTATATTGAATTTGATTTGCACAATCAAAGAAATTGGGTAGATTTTGTAAAAACCTATAATCCTCGGTGTTATTATTAAAGTAATATGTTTTATAATTAAATGCAATAAGAATGATACATAGAGAAAGTGATTTTAATACAAGAGATCAATCAAAGTATTGGTTAGTAGTATAGTTTGAAGGGTTGAGATCTGGCAAGAACTGACAGTATAGGTTCTGCTCTGAGTCTGAAGGCCTCAGAACCAGGAGCACTGTGGGAAAAAATTGATGTCCACAATTAACCAATAAAAGAGGGAGAGAGGGAGTGACAGACGGAGAGAGGTTTTTATGTTCTTCATGTTTGTACTGTGCAGGCCCTGAAGAGGCTGGGTGATGCCCACCCAAGCTGAGGTGGTCAGTTCATTTTATTCAGTTTAGTGATAAAGTCCTAATCACTAGTATAATGACCTTTACAGGCATAGCAGAAATCATGTACAACTAGCTATCTAAGGAAACAGTCAACACATAAAATCACCTGTCATAAGCTGTTGCAACAATGCCTACAACATAATACATGTCAATTAATATTTTCAACTTCTGATTTTTCAATAGGTGTTATAAACCCAAATATTTACACGAAGTTCCAAAGATTGCCACTCTACAAATTTATCAAATTTTTAATTACAGATGAGTATAGTAAGTCTTCAAAAAACTCATTTGTGACTCCTGATTTATAATCTTTGTTGCATGTGGTTGTTCTATTTTACTGTTGATGTACAAAATTAATCTAATAGTCAATTGAGCTCTCGGGTTACTGCACTGAATCTAAACAAAGTTTTTCTTTGAGGTTTGTTCACTTTAGTGGTGGTCATATATGAGGGAGGAATGAAGTTGTGATGAGCAGGATGATATATCAGAAACAGATGGTATGTTCTGAAAGGACTGGCTCCATAAAGAACACTCACTGCCACATGAGGAAAGTGATATCTGATTAGGGGAAGGTAAACTACTTTATATAGAATAGCTAGCATAGGACTACATAAAAAGAGACAGTGGCTGGAGAAGTCTGGAGCTGAGAGGGCCGGACATTGGAATATGAACCAGAAGTTACTAGCAATTAGGGTTTAAAATCATGTTGTATATTATTAATATAAAAATGAAATTAATGGTGGAACTAAGATAATAGGACTAAGAGTTGTCCCCCTTCAAAGGATAAGAAATTAAGTGTCTGCTAAATATCAATAGGAACAGCCAGCCTGTGTCACAAGGAAGGCCAGAAAATAAGGATGTTTCTAGAAGACTCGTGCAAGCTGATTCTCACCACGGAGTACTGAGCGCTAACACTAGCCATCGCACTTGGCAATAAAGAGATCATCGGTTATTTTGACCAGGGCAGTTTTAATGAAGACACAGTGTGTTCAAGAAAGAACGAGAGGAGGGAATATCATGAGCAATTTTGGCAGCTCTTTCAAGATTTCTTTTCTTTTCTTTTCTTTTCTTTTTCTTTCTTTTTCTTTTTTTTAGAACAGAACAAAGATGTGGCAATAGCTGGAGAAGAATATAGGGAAAATGTTTTTGTTATTTTATTACCGGGCTTTAAAAATGGGAGACATTTTAACATGTTTATAGCCTTGACCAATAAAGAAGGAGGTTTTAAAACTTCAATAAAAAGGAAAGAGAAGGCTGGAGGAATAGCACACCAGTTAATGCACTTACCCAACAAATGCAAGGCCCTGGGTTTGATTCCCAGAACCACATAAGCTTGATGTGGTAGCACGTGCCTATAATCCTGGCACCTAGGAAGCCAAGACAGAAAAATTACCATGAGTTTGAGGCCAGCCTAGACTACGGAGTGAGACTGTTTCACAAAAAAAAAAAAAAAAAAAAAAAAAAAAAAAAAAAAAAAAAAAAAAAAAAAAAAAAAAAAAAAAAAAAAAAAAAAAGGGAAGGATCTAAGCTAATTATAAGAAACAAGTTCTTGAGAGGAGGCAGTAGGAACCAGGGTTCAGATGGAAACGTGGGCTTTAGCGTAAAGCAGAGTCTGTCTACTTAAAATTTTAAATTATGAGAAGCAAGATACAGGGGGGTCAATGAGTTGGAGTTTGTAGAGAAAACATAATGCATTTCTTTTGTTTGCTTGTGCTGTTTCCTGAAGTAAGAAGCCATGTCTTTGCAAGTTATATATACATTATGTGACTTACCTACTTCTTTACCATTAGTAATGTTATTCTTTCCACACAAAATACATTCCCCTATCGTCTTAAGTTCCATAGGTGTTGTGATCTGGGTCTCTCATTATAAACCTTGAATTTTGCGTGTATACATATCAATAAAATGTGGGGAGAAGTACATTCCCCTAAATCTGTACTTGAAATACCTGCTTGTGCTCAATGTACAGCTTAAGACATATTCTCTGAAAATCTTCTGATTCCTGTGTCAGAAAAGATCTCTTTCATTTTCTGAGCATGCTACATCAATAGCAACTATTCTGCAGTCACAATACCCTCGCTTTTGCCTCGTAGCTATGTTGGCTCTTTACCGCCCTCATCATCTCCGTGGGTTGGGTGGTACTGGGGCATTGTGGGTTGAGAACTTTTCATTCTTCCTAGAAACTAGCCGGTTTCTAACTAAGTACTGGTAGCAATTAGTTTGGAGATAGTAGTAGTCGTAGTTACGTAGTTGTTGTAGTAGGAGGAATTAGGTTGTGAGGTAACAGCTGGGACTAGTGACCAAGAAATAACCACTAAGGTAGAAGTTAGCTGGGGAGATAGTATTTTGAAAATGTTACTCTTGAATTTTATTTATTGGAAAACAAGTCATAAATGATACTGTGTGGATATCTGTATGTGACATTTGTTGTTGATTACATCTAGCTAAAATATATATTTATGTGTAATTTCTTACTTCTGTTATGGTTTAGACCTACACTGTCTTCCAAAAGTCTCCTGTGTTTGGGATGTAATTGGATCATGGCACGTCATGCTAATCAGCATGTTTACTCATTTGTGAGCTGAGTAGTCAAATGGGCTATTTATTAGACTGCGCCCCACTGAAGGCGTCTCCTAGCCATGGCTGCCATGGCTGAACAGCCTGCTCTGCTGCACTTCCCTACCATGCTGTTTCTTCCTAGGATCCTGCTGACTTTAGACTGAACCCACTGAAATAGTAAACCAAATAAGCCTGCCTCCTAAGTGGTGGGTGTTGGGTATTTTGTCACAGTGACAGGAAAGTGACTAAGATACTATCTATGCTAGGAGACACCCATGTGTTATAAACTGAATTAGATTAATTTCTTCTGGACTTTTCCCTTGCTTCTGTATTTGGTAAGTCTCCTTCCTTTGTTTCATACATCGTGTAATTAAAAAAAAATCCTTTCAACCCCCATTCTCTTCCTCCAACAAGAAAACACAAAACTCAGGTGAGAGACCACATTTATTTTTATTTGTAGATTTCTTTTCCCTATGTGCAAACTTTATTAGTACTCAATTCCTGATATTTATGCTGGTCAAAATATATCGCACTCTAATTTCACATTTCCCACTCTCTAACGAAGTGGAAAAAAGATATAGAATTCTCTTTTGAATGTCAGGTATAAGTAAGGTCTAACGATTCGACAAGTAAATTTCAATGGTGCAGTTTTAGAGTATTTTATAATAAAAGATTGGGAAAGTAAAATTATTTTAAAGTATAGAATGAAATTAAGAGGATTGTCATCATATTATATATGTACAATAATAGGAATGCTAATGAATCTGTAAACTAAAACATAGTGAGATTACTTTTTAATGTTTTGTAGAATTTAAGAATGTATCAGAATATTGGTTTTACACATTCTTTTGCAGAAGATACAGTCATTTCAAAAACTAAATGTAATTAACACAGTGTTTGTCCTTGTCACTTTCTTATGTCTGGACTTGATACCTAGTACCCACAGCTTGAAGGAGGAGAGGTCTGTTACAGCTCACGCGTCCACAGGTCTCTGTCCTCTCATGGCTGACCAGTGATGGAAAAAGAGCTTGGCAGGGAGGAAAGCCACTAGCTGCGTGGCGACGAGGAGGCCAAGAATAGGGGACGAGACAGAGAGGGAGACACACCCTTTGAGTGGCTCACTATTTCCTACCAGACTCCACTTCTGAGTTACATCTGAATCACAACATTCTCCCCACAGGCTCAGGTGTTTGGAAGGTGATTGGATCCTGGTGTTTATACTCCTCAGTGGGTTAATCCATCGATGATTTCATGTGCTGTGAGGCATTGAGTTGGCTGAAGATAGGAGACAGGGGGAGTGACTTGGAAGGATGCGCCCCTCGCTGTCTCATCTCATGTCTCCCTTCGCCTCCTGTTCACCGTGGGATGAGCAGTCGTCCTTTGCTAGGCTGTCCCACCATGCACTTCCTGCTTTGGGTCTGGGCCACCATGCATACATAGACTGAGGCCTTGGAAGCACTGAGCAAATGTTAAGTATTTCTTCCTGTAATCCGGGGCTGCCAGGAACTGTGTTCAGGAAGCGCCCAGGACTGCGATCTCTAATGCAACTTCAGCACTCGTCTGCTTTTTTAAAAGGCACTCATTCAGGCCTACCTGCAAAGCTACTTCAAAGCATAGAACTTTTGAGAATTAATTTTCATGTACTATTAAGGAATATATAGAGATTAATTAATATACAATAAAACTGACTTGTAGCGTTACAGAGATATATGAGTTTTCACACACTAATAAATCTCTGTGTCTTCCTCCTGATTTAGGACCCAGGAAGCCCTAGCACTTCAGAAAACTCCTCCCACTGCTGGTGGTATTCACACACTTTCACCAGCTCAGCTTCTTGCTACAACTGTTCTTTTCCCCATGGCGATTGCCTCTTGTCAAATACATATTTCACCTGGTGTTTCCCACAAGTGTTCCTGCCACACCAGGGGAATTTTCTAAACTTCTTACTCTCTAGGTGAAGGTGGTAACATGAACCACTTCTTTTGGATAGGTTCCGAGAGGAAAAGCCACAGATAAAGGTAAATAAATGGCATCCTAATTCACTCTACGAAAAGTAGCACATGGAGCAAAGTGAAGAGGGAAGGGAGAGCCAACTATTAATGACAATTTCTTTCTCTTTCCCTTGGATATCTGTTGCCTGCTCTCCATCTGACGTCTAACTCAAACTGCACAGGAGGATGTGAAAAATATTTCCACGGGGAGGAGTAATGTAATCAAAATGGGCTCTTCCAAAGAAGCTGCGATCATCACAAGATAGGTGGGTATGAGAAATCACATGAATTGTGCTTAAAGTTTGAATTCCAGAAGAATATAGCCAACTTAAGATTGGCCGTTCCCCAGCCCCCCAACCAAGTGGAGAAAAGGATAGAGAATCTTCACATGAGGTAGGTGAAAAAAAAAACACAAAGAAGGAAATGTAAGTGGATTCCATCAAAGATATGATACTTCTAATCTGAGAACAGAATCTCTGTGCCATGAATTTTGGGGAAAAAATAGAGATGTTGAAATATTGTGTTTAGACAGAAAAAAGGGCAACCCTACCTGAAAGTCCCTGTGACTAGGCATGGCATTTAAAAAGGTCCTTTACCCTTCCTTAATCTGTGGGACAAATCGTGGAAATCAGCTTGCAGAGTGACGAGGTAAGTATTCTTAGAAGCTACGTGGTTAAACACAAGCCATAGATTAAGAAACCGAATACTTTGTGAGGTAAGTAGACAGTCACAGCTACAACGTGTAGCGCACGAAGCAGGTGGCACCTGCAGGAGCCAGCACCTCCCCCCAACCCCCGCCCCATATTGGTGTGCCACAAAACTATGAAGGGGAACAGAATCTGACCTCCCTGCCTGGGTGCTTGAAGGATTGTTAGTACGGACTTCTTCCTAGACTTGCACTGTCTCCAGAGGAAGAGGCAAAAGCCACACAGTTAACATCAGAACTTGGTTGAGACTGAATTAGTAATCCTCTTACATGATTGATTAGACTAAATTTAACCCCCAAACTCTCTATGCATAAGCAGGTCAAGAGTTCTTTTTCTCGTCACTGAAGCTAGTGACTGGGAAGTCAATTTGGAGTCAGAAGATGGGATTTGTATCCTAGAAACCAGCTTTTGAGGCAGCATGGGACTGTTGTTTTCACACTTGGCTCACATACAAAAAAAAAATCTCACAAGAAATCATTGTTCCATTTTCCATCATATTGATGCTTTTCAGTTTTTTTTTCAGTCAGAAAAGAACATATTTCTAAGATTACATTTAAAGTAAGTACCAATTCTAGCTCAACCTTTTAAAGCACCTGAGGAATAAAGATCAGTTTGTAAACACTATAAAGTTTAGATTGCTCATGAATTTTGTATTCCTGAGGAAAGTGGAGAGGAAGGGGAAGCAGAAAGGACAAAGAGACGACATGCGTACCTACAGTCCAGAGGAGCACGGCACCAAGTAAACCACTCATCCATGGGAGCCTGATGGAAGTATTTTAAAATTCACAACAAAGGCCAGGTCCGCAAGTCCGTCTTCCATCCCTGAGAGCCTTAGCTTTGAAGGTTTTTGCTAAGATTTTCAATATCCCTCCTCAAACTTAAAGAGAGAGAAAAAAATTACTGAGGGAGCTTGTTAAACACGAGGATTCAGTTCAGCTATCTTGGGATTCTGCATTTTTTAAACAAGCATGAACCACCATTTGAGTAAAGACAGGACCCGGGAGTTGGTTAATGAGTTCTGCGCGCCCAGCTTGAACTTCCCGGATCTGAAGCCTTCTCAGCATGGGACCCCAATTACTGTCACTTTCCTGTGCTGATGCACACTCAGCAGTCCTCGCAGGACCCCCACTTTTCCTTTAGGTCTTAATCAGCACAACTAATTACTCCTCTACTTTTGGAATTTCTCTACTCATTTGTCAGAATTTTCGTATTTTAGTACCACGGAAGCATCACCTTGAGATGGGCAGCCGGTGGTTGGGCAACCTGGAGCAAGCCTGCCCTCTGGCGGTGAGAAGAAACGCCACACTGCTGGGAAATAAAAGGCAAGCCCTCTGCTGTGTAGGTATGTACGCGTGTACTTATTATTTCATGGTAAAGATGAACGCTTAGCAAATATTTTATTTATTTATTCATTCATTCATTTAATTATTTTTGATACAAGGTCTCTGTAGTCCAGGCTGGTTCTGAACTCACTGTGTAGGCCAGGCTGGCTTCGAACAGGCAGCAATCCTCCCGCCTCTGCCTCTTGAGGGTTACAGGCGTGTGCCACCGCGCCCAGCTTAAAGGGTTTCTTGTTTTGTTTCTGTTCTTTTTTTAGCATAGTGTTTACAAAGATGGGGAAAATCCATGAGAGGGCCTTGCATCCTCAGCTGGCGGGATTGGAAAGGATGCAAGCCTGTCCTGCTGGTGAGAACCCGTAGGGTGTGGGGGTTGATTTTTCCTCCCCGCTTTGACATTAGCTCTTCTGGAACAAGCTCAGGACCGAACTCCAGGGGAGTCAGACTTGTTGGGGCTGATAATCTAAGGAGGCAGAGTTGGAGGGAAAAAAAATCCTGTGCCCTGAGGCATTGTGATAAGCGACAGATTCTCTATCAACGTTATTTCCCTGAGAAAAAAATATTTAACCCACAAATGTTCTCACGGGATCTGTGCCTTACCTTCCACAGAAGTCACATAAATTAACAAAATGGTCCAACCTTATGCCATTTAGGTTTGCTGGCATTTCGAGCATAACTATTCTCTGCTTTTACTTAAAAATCATGCGTTTTCTTTGTTAACTTCTGGAGACTAGGAAAACAACAAACACACCCACCCACACACGCGTTCACGTAGCTAGGGCGGTGAAGATGAGGAAGGCTTTCTTCTCGTTGCATCAGCGGCTGGATGTCAAGCCCTCCTTGTTACAACCGCACGATAATGAAAATCAGAGCGGGACAGCGCGCAGAACGGTCGTGGATAACGGAGGCTCTCGCTCTTGCTTCATTCCTCGCAAGTCCTTCGATGATTCGGAGTCACAATCTTTTCTACTGTAAAATATATTTTTATGCTCGTCTCCTGATAGTTGAGAAGATCACAGAAAGCCGCAGCGCTGTTAAAAGTGTGATATGTAATCGATATGACTGCATCTGTTGCATTTATATCCATCAGTCCCACGAATGAAAGGCTCAGGTGATTGGGCAGCAGGTATGGGGCAGGGTGACTCTCTTGCTAAGCCTGGGCATCGATTGGAAATGTTCAAGGGAAAAATACACGCCATTCATGCCAAAGACTTTATTCAAGGAGAACTAGACAAGGTGTGTTACTTTGTAGGAGAGGTCGGATTCTAAGGAACAGTGCAGCAGGGGCAAGAACTGAGGCGTGCAAACACTACTGAGAGATGTAGAAAATTTTGTTCCCTTAACCTGGCCTAATAGGATTTCCGTCCAAGGCAGAGCAGCCTGTATCACGCCGAAGGCCGGGCCCAGGAGAGGACTGTTGTGATAAATTGACTCAGCAGGGCTGTTTCTAAGCCTGGAAGGAAACCAGGCATAGACACTCCCACCCCACTGCCCCTGAAAAAAAAAATCTTAGATGATCCAGAGTATAAGTAGGTCAAGGGCAAAGTACTTGTCAGGAATCTTTTTGAATCATTTGGAAAATGGCTCTAATAATTGCACGTTTCAATGTTATAGTTAAACAAAATAAAGCTTTTTAAAAACAGTTAAATCTAGAATTCATGGAAGACATTTGACACCATTGTATTAGAAAACCCTGACAGCAAGAAGGAAAAAAAGACTACAGCAGCCGTTGATTCCGGGTCTACGCCAGCCCTTAGAGCGATGCGATTCATTTTCAGAAAGAAGCCTAGCTACTGTTCTTCCTTTGTGTTGACTGATACAGTGGAATCTGGCCTGGCCCTTGTTTTATTATTCAGGTAATTCTCACAATAGTATTTTTTTCTACCTTAAAACTAATTCAAGTGTGACAAAATTAAATGGTTTTTTTTCTTCATAGCCGAGAAAAAAAATCTAACAATTAATTAGCATAAGAATTCTTACCTTCTCTTGGTCTGGGAACTTTAAAACAATAACTATTCTATAAATAAGATTGTGTGGGCCTTGAATCTCTTTTATTCTGGCTAAGGAAGCCCAGTCATAGCACATTAGTACTTAAAAAAGCCCTGTATTTAAAAGGTATATTTTTAATTTCAGTGTTTTCTTTTGAATGAGAACCTTTTGCATTTAGTTTTGAGACATATCTAGGTGCATTATCATAAACACAAATGTGCAATTTTCTTTACGCTCTATGTATCTTCATGTGCTCTGTACCTTTTCAATAGGGTTGTGGCATGGAGGAAACGAGTTCAGCGAGGGATACTGAGTGGGAAGATGAGACGAAGGTTGTTGGATCGTGGGAGGTGCTGGGCTGAGTACGGTATCCACAGTGCATGTGAGTTAGGGCTCCCCATGTCCTCCAAAGGGGAAGGCTGCAGCTTCATCCTGAATTTTTCCAGCAATCTGCACAAAGAGGAAAATTTGATCAAGCGCATGAGTCACAGTGTCCACAAAAGGAAAGCAGAAGAAGGGTCTGGCAGCGGCCAGGGCGGTCGCCGAAGGCCGTCGCTCTGCCTGACTGTTCTTACCTCAAGTTGTGCCAGAGCTTGGACTACGTGAATATTTGGCCTGCACCAAAAAAAAATGTCTTTCCCTTGAAAAGTACAGACTGTTAGACTCTGCGGGTGTAGAAGTAGAAACTCAGAGGAGTTGAGATTTAATCACCCTACTTACAGCTTTTAAAATTATTGTACTTGATAAATCTATGTTTATTCAATTATATGCAGGAAGAATTTAGGACTTGGGACTGAACAACTTTCTCCTCCAACGAGAAGTTTCAAAATATTTAATGCCACTCTCAATACAGAGAACCACCAACACGAAAATTCAAAAGATCATATACCAAACCTGAATCAACGATGCACTTTTTATAATAACCCCGTTGAGAAGAGGGATGGGCCCGCACAGAGGAGACCTCAGCCTCAGCTCACAACGTCCAGTAGCATCACAAATGTACACCGAGGTTCCAGGTCTGGGTTCACATTTTGTGTGTCATTGTGCCTCACGGATAGTCATCGCTCTTTTCTAGTAAGATGGAAGGGCATCAGAATTAGTGGTCGTAAAGGGCGTGCAGGAGTTCTTGTTCATCCAATCCCACTGATCCTGGTCACAAAAGGCAGTGCAAGATGTTCCCACCTGGTAAATACTTTCTGGCAGGCTAACGGCGGCCTTACAACATAACCACCAGGTGGCGTGGGCGCACTCTGGATAAATAGGGAGACAGAGCCCTTTTCTTCTGTTTTCCACTCAGCAGACTCTCCACTAGGTGACAGCAACAGAAACAGAATTGGACGGTCACTGATGAATTTTTAAAAGTTAATATTTCTGTTAAATCTGAGGTAAGCATTTTGAAAAAAGCATGCGTAATTTGATTTTTTTTCTCTAGGCAAAAAATACATTATTTGTTTTTTGACCTTCCATACACTAATCTTATACATAAAAATAAAACAACATAAAAGCAAACCTTTGGAAGAGGCGTTCCTTCCAAAAAAACACCTGAGGAAGATTATTATTTTAAAATAAATTATTATTGCAAAGAGTTTATGGGAACTCAAATTTTCTTAACTCAGTTTAGACTTAAAAAGTGGCCACAGGGGTAAACCACTCAGGACCCCTGCCCAAGGAGAGGGAGAATTTTTTCCCCTGTATCCTTTGTTTCTAAATAAAGACCTGTTGTTCTACTACACCTTGCTTCCTTGGTCCACAATTTCATTCTTTGACACATTTACACCCAAAAGAAAAAGTGAATACAATATCTAGTGTTGAAGACAATAATAGTTATTATTTATTGACCACTTACTGTTTGCCAAGAATTGTATTTAAATGCTTTAAAAAACATGAGTTCATTGGATTTGGATCAGGAACTTTCAAGAAATCCCGAATTTGAACATAAGCCTATTCAGAGCCCTCATTTCTGTATTTTCCATGACTTTATGCTCTTGCTACTTGAGCCATTTTAGGAAAAAAAAAAAACCCATAGTGAAGGAGAAATTAGAGCTGTGTGCAAGGTACGATCATGAGTGCAAACAAGGACATATTCTATTCATGACTTTTCATCACATTGACATGCATAGCATTGCTTCCATGAAGGACAATAGTACATTCCTGATTTCACAGTTATATTGATGGCTAAAATGGAAATTGGTTTTGGATCAATAGCAAAATAACAAAGCCATTCATGCTGAAAAATGAATAACTAATTGGAATGCTAGGTGTTTGAGGGGAGGGCAGGGGGAGAAGTGGAGCAGGGCGGGCTGGGAGCTCAGGTAAACAGGCTTCACTCCTCTGCGGTCACCTCTACTTGATAAGTGTGGTGTCTCATCCAGCAGCACGTGACCAGATAGAACACAAAGACCCTCTCACTGGTGGGGATGGGAGCGTAGCTCAGTGGTCAGAGTGCCGGCCTAATATGGATTTTTTAAAGTTAATATTTCTGTTAGATCTGAGATATGAAGTTTGAAAAAGTCTGCATAATTGGACCCTGGGCATGGTAACACATGTTTGTAATCTCAGCATTTTAGAGGCTCAGAAACTTTTCTTTTTTCTTTTCTCTCTTTTTTTTTTTTTCTGAGGTAGGGTCTTGCTCTGCAATCCAGGCTGGTTCTAAACTCATTGCATTGCCCAGGCTGGCCTCGAACACACAGCAATCCTGCCTAAGCCTCTCAAGTGAATTTACAGGTGGGCGCTACCATACCCGGCTATGTGGTGCTGGTGTATTGAACCCAGGGTCTTGAGCTTGCTAGGCTAGCACTTTAACCACTGAGATATTCCTCCAACCCCCGCCTTTCCTCCCCCTTCCCCCAAAAAGAGTTTGTAGAGATCTGAATGCATTTGGAATCTCTTAGAGGCGAGCAATGAGCAGGTATGATCTGACATCAGAGTGACCGCAAGGGTATTCCAGAGGCACTCATGGTGACAGTGGGCCTGCTCTGGAGTGGAACCTCAGAACCTCCATTTCTCTTAATTTACATTAGCACCACCATGGAGGAGAGGAAGAATAAAATTCAGGGACCACGAAGCCAGTTAAACAGGTTTTCAAAGTGTGTGTGTGTGTGTGTGTGTGTGTGTGTGTGTGTGTGTGTTTGTGTGTGTATGGTACAATGCTACACAATGATTTCATTGTCCAATAGAATTATACCTTAATGTACTTTATTTCAAGTGTGTTTAGAAAAAAAAACAGCAAAACAACATGGCAATATCAAGAAGTAAAAAACGTACTTTAGTCAAATGGGAACAAAAAGTCTCTTTACTATTTTGTGTACTTAATAAGTCTTAGAGTGTGGTGTTTAAAAGAGAGAAAGAAGTGGCTGATGAGGACCACAGGAAAAAAAAAAAGAATAGCAGTCTGACCATCCGTATCCAGAATCCTGTTCACAGGTATCTTCTGGCAACAGAAGGTAAAATGGAGCCGCCAGTGAGCTACCATAAATTTGTATAATTGCCTTTAAATAAACAGCCCTATGTTTCCTATCTAGACCCGGGAAGCTCTACTAGGGAGGTGGTGTTATCTCTTCCCTGAATGAATATCTTGGTTGGGTCCCAAGAGCTAACAGATATCACTTTGGGATTTAAACTTTTTGTTTTGGCTTTTCACCTCCTCACGTCCTCCAACCACACACACACACACACACACACACACCCTAGGCCATAGCTGGTGATATATACTCACGGACTGCCACCAGGGGTCTTTCTAGCCAATTTGGATCAATTAATAAACAATTAGATCTAAACATAATTAATTATACCATATCCTCTGCTAGTTTAGTCCTGCTAAAATGGCATGATTAGGTGGGGTTACTATAAAAGATCACTGGGCAAAAAGAATAGATTTAAACGAAGTCTCCTCACCCCCTCCCCCTTTGGTTTTCTTCGGACTCAAACAGAAGTGAAGATAAAATCAGGAATGAGTTCAAGTCGTTTAACAGTACACCCAGAAGCTTTTAGCTTGTCCACTGAGCGTTTGGCAAAAAATGGCCAGCTTAAACTTTTTATGTGCGTATGGACAGAGAGCGTGGGGAGCAATTAGCAGGATTTTAAAAGCAAGGAGAACACTGCTTGAGTACCGAGACTAAGCTGCTGCTGACCGCTGATGCTGCCTAACTCTTTATCAAGTCGTTTCATGCCGGTTGTATGCAGTGACCTTTCTGTTACTGGGGTCCTCAAAGGACAAGTCACAGGCTGGATGCACACTTGGTTTCCACAGAACAAAGTGAGCATATCACAAACAGCGTTCACATTCTGCACGACAATCATATTTAATTGTGTAATCAACAGTACATTCATACTACATGGACACTTTGTCTTTTTGCACATGTTTAGAAATCTTTTTTCTTTTTAATTGAAGGTGGCTCTATCTGCTGCAGTTCTTTAGATGAGCAAACTGCTGATAGTCACTATGGTAACCAAGATGGAGGCAATGAGGAGAAAAATCAGACCCAGGCGACACAATTTTGACCTCTTGTCACGTTTCTCTTTTTTTTTCAATAAGGTATCAAAACCCGGTGTGTACATATCTCCCAACCAAAACCGCAGGTCGTTAGGATTTTCCTAAAAGAAAATTACAGAGAAGATCTTTGATCAAAATCACTCAGTGTCACAGATTAACCCACTTTGCAGAACCAGACATTGTCATGCGTCCTGAAGGTGCATATTCAGACTGTTCTGGGTGAGGCCAGAGTGTCACATCTCAAGTGAAGACAGGTTAGGTTTCCCGGAAGAGTGTGGCGAGCTGCCACAGCCTTGGGCTGCCCAGCCACTCCTGCAGTTATTGTGCAGGTCTGCTGAGGAATTCCCCAGGAGGCCTGCACACGTTCCTTATTAAATTGTGCACACTGGAGAGTCAGAAACACCACTGTGTCTCTGTCATCTTTTAGCCAATTTTGTGTTTCGTGCATCTTATAAATACTGTGTTTAAATCAGTTTAGCGAGCTGAAGTAGAACCAAAATTCCTTGCCTTAGATGAACCTTAAAAGTTTGATTTCTGACTCCATGGAAGGGATTAGCATGAGCGGTGTGTTTTTCAGTAAATCCAGAAGCTGACCTCCGGAAGGAGAAGCGGACTGTCGAGAGAGCTTTCCAGGTTTCTGGACCTGCCTGTGATCCTTGTAGGGCTGCAGCCTGCGTGTCATGCAGGAAGCCTGGCACGGTTTGACCTCTTTAATGCAAAGTCCTAATTGTCCCGTGCACCAGCTGCTCAGCTGCTCCGCTCTGTTTCCCTGCTTCAGCTTTCGGTCCCAGAGAAGTATTTTCAGGTCAGCCTGTCTCCTGTGCCCAATAGATGCCCCGCAAACGCTGCTGTCCATATATTAAAGCATCTCCATTTGTTCTCTTCTCACCACCAATGGGTTTCAGCGCTACAGATTCTGTGCCTGTGCCTGACCCCTAGAAAGTATGCGGCATGCTTGTAGGGAACGCCAAATTGTGCCTTTCACAGAGCCAGGTGGGGCCTCTTTGCTTCTTACCTGTATGACCGCAAGGGCTTAAAGCGTGCTCCCCACCCTTTCTCTGCCTTGCCAGTCCCAGCGGGCTTCAAGCCAGCTGGCAGTATGGCACAGCCACTTTCCATAGCTGTCAGCCTCAAGGGTCACTGAACTAGCTGCAGACTTGGGGGTACACTGCTCTGAGAGAAACGTGCACGCATATCAGGAGCCCAGGGGGATTTGGCAAAGGCAATGCAGCCCTTCCACAAAAGTAGTAAGAGCTTGGACTTACTACTCTTAGGATAGGTTCAAATATTACAATAAAATCCAGGTGACCTGTGCAGGAGGATATGGATTTTAAAAATATCCACCTACCTTGCTTTCATTTTTGTCTTGCTTTTTAAATTAGAAGCCTACAATTCTTTTCTTCCCAAGAGTCACTGTTTTTACTAGTAGGTATTTGTGTTATACAATAGTTATATTAAACTTGAGGAATTTATGCACCTACATATCACGCCAGCTTTGCATTCACTTTCCCTCTCCTTTCCCACTCCCCCTCGGCACCCCCAAACTCCCTCACCCCGGCCACATGTGCATCTTCCTGCTTCCTAGAGTCTTTCCTGTTCAGCTCTACTACTTGTTTATACTTGGGGTTCTCATAGTAGAAAAACCATGCAATTTTTGTTCTTCTGGGTGTGATTTCACTTCACAAAGCACAATGACCTCAAGGTACATCTATTTTCCACAAATGATGGACATTTCTCTTTCTTTACAGCGTAGTAGTACTCTATTGTGCACATATGCCACATTTTCTTGATCAATTGACTTGTCAGCATCTTCCATGATTTAGTTATTATGAGTTATGCTGCTATAAACATGGGTGTCTGGTATCTCTGTGTAATTGTACCTTCAACATTTCTCCTTTTTTTCCCCATTAAAACTTTGTAGTACGGGCTGTCCTCACTTTTATTTTGATTCTGGCTATCTTCGATAATTAGATATAAGATTTACTTCCCTTTTTCTGACTTGAAAACTCTTAGCAATTTAGAAAGATAGGAATGGTGCTTGAGACGCTTACAGGCTGTAAGTGGTGTCCAAGTTTCAGGAAATAATTTAGAAAATGTGTTTGTTATTTATGAGATAAAGTTAGGAGTGGTAATAAAAGAGCTTGAACTGACGAGATAGAGAAAGAGTCTGAGGAAAACAGAGGTCATTGTTTCCGGAAGTTTCCCTTGAGCAGCACCTCCATTGGAAGTCGGTGAATAAGCTTCCAGCCTGAGCCTTCAGGCTTTGAAAAGAATGCCTTTGAGTACAAAGGACTGGGTGGACTAGGGAATACACATTGATTTTAGTAAAACAATGCATCCATGAGGTTAGTTTATGTAATGTTCAACCTTTAAAAAATTTTTCCTTGTCAATACTCTTCAATTTCCTTAGCTTAACATCCAAGCTGGGTTTGTTAACTGTTGAATATTATACTTATTTTTTGACTCAACTGTGAAAATTATAATGTTATAATCAAGTTAAATCTATGTTCTCAAACATTTGCCTTTTCTTTATGGGAAAAACATTGCAAATCCTTTCTTCTAGGTTCTGAAGTATTTAGAATTAATTGTTCTATTTTGCCACCCTACTCTGAAATAACGCACAACAGCTGTTTTCTTTTGTCTAAGTGCAATTTAGTATCCACTGATAAAACTTTTCACACCCCCTCTACATTCCAGTATTTTCTTTTGGTGGATTATTTTAGTCTTTTTAAATTCACACTGTTCTTTTACTTAAACTGTGGGCTCTGCGAAACTGTGCACAAATTCTCTCACTTTCCTGAATTTGTACTTTAGTTTGTGTCTCCAGCCTGAAGAACCTCTCTACTGACTAAGGCCCATCGCATCTTTTAGAATTTCACACATCCTTCAAGTTCATTATGAGTTAACTTAGTCATGAAGATGTTTTAGAAACAAATGCAAATTTCCTCTTCCCTATCTGCCAACCATTTTCTAGTATTAGTCCAGGCTTCTTCCTATATCTTTTAAATGTTTCCATAATAAACATTTATTAACTTGCTCTTGAAAGTTTTGAAGGCAGATACATAATGTTCACTTTTGTAAATTCACTGTCACGAACATAAGCAGCAAAGCAAGAAAAGAGGTCTTAGCACATGGTCAGGAAATGTATGGATGTTGGTGAACCACAGCAAGACAATTTTTAGTAATAATAAACTTAGATCTTAACTTCTTGAGAAGAAACAGAAGGAAGAGAAAGGAAGAAAAAAAGAGAAAGAGAGTGTGTGAGTGAGGGAGAGAAGGAAGGAAGAAGGAAGAAGGAAGGAAGGAAGGAAATGAAATACCTGGGAATTACTGCTTTGAGGACTAACTTTTGAGAACCTCTTGGGAAGAGGAAAAAGTAAGGAAGAGATATATTCAATGCATTAAATTAAAACTAATTTTACACTGTGTAAAAGTTGGGAAGCCATGTTCTATAATTAGAAAAGTTTTCAATATCAAAGATTCTGGACCATAAGATATTTCAAGGAGTGCACATACAAGATTTTTAAAAATGTGTGCAGGATTTAAGGGGATGTGTGCAAGGATTGGAACAGATGCACATTTAAAAACGAAAGGTACTCACAAATTTCCAGCCCTCCCTGGCCCACATAACATGGAGCCAAGCCAAGACTAGTTAAAAACCCTGTCCTTTCACTCTCTACACTTTTCAGGTATTTTTAGGTCTTTTATACATGGATGACAAACTTCAGGGATGGAAAAAAAAGAAAGAAACACTTAAGTTGGATTTAAGCTTAGTGAATGAGTTCATTGCATACTTTTGCCATGTTGAAATGTTTTTGTTTTGTTTTGTTACTGAGACACAAGAAAATGACCAAAATGTCAATCTGCAATCTTAAATCATTGGGTAGGCTTGATATAAAATAATTCTTAAGAACTTCCTTGCGCAGTGCCTATGACCAAACCCTTAATACAAGTTTTCAAATAAATATACCTTAGGAAATCAGTTCTTTTATGTCCGTGAGCATAATGGATACAAATTTGGGAAATGTGAAATCTTGCAGATGAGTTCTGAATAGTCTTTTGCCTTCCCAGAAAACCTTTATTCTGTGTTATGTCCTTCTCCCTCAACTCCTTATTACACAGGTACCAAAATCACTGAGACTATCCAACTTGAATAAGCAAACATCAGTGTTGACTACGAAGGGCAATGCTAAGCTAGGGGCCAAAACGCTCTAAAATCTAGAGATTCCGTGTCTAGTAGAGTGTCTATCAGCTCAGTGGCACTTGGTTTTAGGGTTATTTGACTGATCTCTTCCACAAATGGAAGATAAATCTCAGTCTCAAGTACCTTCAGATGTCCAGAGAGATTTGTGTGCAAGGAACGTCTGTCATACTCCTCAATGGTCCACGAGGGACTCTTCTTTCTTTTTTCCACAGCTTCCTCCACACTTGTGTCACCATAGAGTGGGTTATTCTTCATAACCGAGGACATGGACGGTGGCGGGCCATCAGCAATCATAGAGCTCTCTGCACTGGATCCCTGAGCTCGCTGAGCAGCAAGAGTCTTCTTTTCTCTCTGTCAGGAGACAGACAATGTGGCTTTTATAAATGGACCTTCTGATGTAAGAGAGTCCAATGCCAGACAACTGTACCTGGAAATCTCCCTACTTGGCCTACATATGTAACAGATTAGGATGACCAAGGGGAAGAGAACTCTGCAATCTACTTTGACCTAGTCTCCCACCACCATCTGAACTCTTTATCTGAATAATTTTGTTCGGTGTTAGTATTCACCCATGTGCTATTTTATAACTACAAAGAATAAATATTGTGTTTCATTTTACCTGGAAGAACTCTGAACAAGATCCATTTTTCCAGTTTACTTGCATTGCAATTTAATGACATTTTACTTTCCCCTGTTTGTGCATTCCATGGATGATAAAAATAATATTTAACATTGATGTATTAATCCAGAAAAGTCAAGATTAAAAGATTTTATAGCTCAGTCTTGGCTTTTTATAAATACTCTGTTGGCTTCGATTTCAGACAACTTGGAGGACTGGACTAACTTAACATCGTGTATTTCTACGTGTCTACTGACATGCTGCACGTTAGATGATTTAAATGTTGACTTTCAGCATTTTTTCCCTTTCTTTCTTTCTTTCTTTCTTTCTTTCTTTCTTTCTTTCTTTCTTTCCCTCTTTCTTTCTTTTTTATTTTGAGGCAGAATCTTGCTCTATAATCCAGGCTGCTCATGAACTCACTATATAGCCCATCCTGGCCTTGAATATACAGAAATCCTCCCCCCTCAGCCTCTCAAGTACTGCGATTAGGCATGTACCGCCATGATCAGTTTATATGGTGCTGAGGAAAGAAACCCATGACTTTGTGCTTGACTCAAACCGCTGAACTATGTCTCCAGCCCTACTTTTATATTTTAAATAATTTGTATTGAAGCATAACAATACTCATAAAGAAAAATGCACATATGATAGAGGTATCACTCTACACATTTTCACAAACCAAACAAATCTACGATTCTATGCTCATCATAGGGGGGTGGAGCACTGCCAACGTGTCTTCTGCTTCCTTCCAGTTCTCTCTCTCCCTCTCCTTCCGTCTCTCTTTCCCTCTCCTCCTGTCTCTCTTTCCCTCTCCTTCTGTCTCTCTCTCTCTCTCTTCCTCTCCTGTCCACTATCACAAATTCTAACAGCTTAAGTTACTCTGTATTTATTTTGTAGTTTATGTGAATGGAATAGGGCACTGCCTGTATTTCTGTATCTGGCTTGGGCATCAAATTTTTACTTTCCTTCAATTTCTTTCCCCTAGGATTACAAAGAAATCATAAAGGTAGAAGGTTTTAAAAGTTTGTTCAATGTCCAAACATGCATATGTGATAAAACAAAAAAAGTTCATACAGTTATACCTCATTCATCACAACATCAAGGGAGAGAATTCCCACATGAGCTCATTTTAAGATCACTTAAGTTTAACCCCTAGAAGTGGTGACCAATTTCCTTAGTTAAAGCAGTGTTTCAGTACACTGTTTCACGTATTACAGCCTCCTAAACAGAGAAAGCTCAAAAAGAATTGTATTCTTCTAAATACGTTCCTACAAGAATACACTGTTGCCCTCAGCACCTTCTGCAAAATATAGGTCACATTAAATATATATTTATATAAGCTGAGGTTGTGAACAAGAACTACAGGTTGTTTCTTTCTGAAATGGCTGGCAGGTAAAAAAGAAATCATCTAGATGAAATCATTTACATTCTTGTTGGGTTTTTCTAACTTTCTTAATGCTCGCATGTTTCACATTCATAGAGATCCACTTGAGATGCTCCAAGTTTAACAGGTTGTCGGTCTGTTCAAAGTCAATCTGTATTCTAGAGTATCAAATTGTGCAATGAAATCATAAATCTTCTTGGCATTTGTCTTAAAGATGGATGGCTTCATAAGGAACATTTCTAAATTGAGCAAAAAATGTGATAAGAAATTTAGGTTGCTTGGGCTTAGCACAGTTCTGACTTTGACTTTTTCTTTAAGCTTAAACATCTTTGATCATTTTTGAAGAGGGGTAATTCTTCTGACATTGACGAATTGGCTTTGTTAGGTTACTTGCCTGCTGGAGTGTTCCTTGAGTTTCTTAAATTAGAAAGCTATGTAAATGAAGGAAATAAATTTTGAGGGCTCAGGAAAAAATTATACACACTACAACAACATATGTACTCTTAGAAAATCTAATATATAGAAGAACAATATCACAAGAGATGCATTCTAAAGGAACATTCAAGTCACATTTCCTGATCATTATGTAGTTTATGCTAGCATTTAGCTTTGCTGCGTGTATCAATTTTATGTCTACGGGACATGTCAAGGAAAATGCAATAGTTAACTTTATTAAGAATATGATGCTAGGCTAGGGACATAGTTTAGTGCTTGAATGCATTACAGGCATACATGAGGTTCTGGGTTTGATTCTCAGGGAAAAGAAAGAAAAATGAAAGAAAGACAGACAAGAAAGAAAAGCAAAACAAAGAAAAGCAAAAAGGAGAAAATAAAATGAAAACTGCATGTTGGGATAAAAACTACTCAGTATAGTTGAGGTTTATTTGCATTTCAAGATTTTTAAAAGTAGCTGTAAGAGAATAAAGTGCATATGTTTAACAAATTAAAAAATGACTATAAGAGAATAAAATGCATGTGCTCAGCCCCAACCATTCACTGTTCTCCGCATTCTGGGAAGAACACATTTACTAGAAGAAAGTTCAGCAGCAACTCCATCACTTTGGTCAATTGTACTCTAACACACAGTTCACTTTAAAGTATTTGTTTATGGAAAGTTACATATCAAAGCTTGACTTAGACTTTCCTGTGTTAAAAACATCAGTGTGTTATTCTTTATATACTTCAATCATTATTATCATTCGTGTGCAAGTAAAATATCATTTAATAAATAACGTGAAGCAGAGAATACATTTGGAGCCACAAAAACAAAGAGGATACAATATGCCGTTAAAAAAGAACCTATAAAAGACATACTTTAGAAAGAAGAAAACTAATAATGGGAAGATAAACACACAACATGATGTTTTAAGAAAAGAGGAGAAAAAGAAAACTGAAAATCGTAAGTATGAAAAATAATGTATGGGTTTCAAAATAATATGAAATGTTTCAAATGAGACATATTAAAATACGGCAATAAGCTTAACATATTTTATAGAAAATTTAAGAAGTAATTTCTCCATGAAGACAGAGATACTGCTGGAAACAGAGGAACAAATGCATACCTTGCAAATGTGTACATCAAAAGGAATAAAAGGCAAAAATCAAGCTGATCAGTCTTTGAGAAGACCAGAAAAACAAAACAGAATATAGGGAAATACCTGTGTAAAATGAAAAGGAAATAATTTGCACGTAATCACATCATGTACCGATGGTCTAGACTCCCTATTTAAGCAACAGGGGGTGTCAAATTAGGTTTTAAATATAAATTTAACTCTATAATATTTACAAAGATTATCTAAACTATAAGACTCAGAAAGGACGAAAATGAAAGGAATCAAGAGATGTAGAAGGCAAATGTGATCACTGGGTACAGCATGAGAGTAATATTCCCTGATTTGCCGTCCCCTTTCCTCCCTACACCCTGGTAGTTTTTGCCCAGGGCATCCTGGAATTCTCCTGGGCCAGTGGTTTCGAGGCTAGTGACAACATTTAACAAAAGCAGGCGAGGACTGGGTCCTGAATCTTTCACAAGCATTTTAGTGCAGTTGTGCTCGTGACCTCTGCCTCCCTCCTGTTTGTCCTTGTCCTCACCCCCCCCCCTTGTTTTTCTTTTTAGTTCCCTTTCCTTCTCCTCCTGTACTTTTTGTCACCGAAAGCAAGCGTCCGGGGGGTGGCAGAGATTTAAAATGAAGCAACTTGAAGCCTTGGACTTCAGTTTGGAAAATAAAAACACCTCTTAAACTCCTCTCTCTCTCTCTCTCTCTCTCTCTCTCTCTCTCTCTCTCTCTCTCTTCCTCTCTCTCAGATGTTTTATGAACAAGAGAAATTTGTTTTTAATTACTGATATTTTTTAACTGTCATCAGGGTGTAAATCAAGCTACCTTGAGAATACAGATAATGAGAGCTTACAATTCTACACTTGGTTGTGGCACTGGCTTAGTAAAGAAGAAGCAGAAGGTGATGACAGTGACACTGGAACTTTCAAGTAAAATATATGATATATAATTGTTACCATGAGCTTGAGTATGTGACTTTAAGGCAATCATATATACCCTTATGAGAGATACTTGTAATAAATTAAATGTTACATATTGGTGAAATATGAGAAAGAAATGAATCAGAGACAGAAATGGGCAATTTCTAAGAAGAAATGAGAAAGTGAGTAGAGAATTCAGAATGCAAACTTTCTACATAGGGAATTGTGAGATATATAATTGAAGGCCACTTGACAAACTGAAGACACGAAAATACATTTTACTTTTGGGTTGGGAGAACAAAGATCATAAACATTTGCATCTTCCTCCTTTTGATCAACGCATATGGTGCAGTCCTTAAAATGCAAACAAGATATTTTGCTTGGATTTCTTATATGGGTTCAGGAATTTCTCCTAAAAATTAGCTCCCCAGTGATGATAGAAACTCTGTTTCCCAAATTGATAGAATGTTTGTAAAACTTATATAATGGAGATTTTACTGTGTAACTCTTACAATTTTTTACTGGCCACTCAAAATTTTCAGGATATATATTCAGAAATGCAAAGACTCTAGAACGTGAGTGGTATAACCAAGGTCATAGTCAAACCTTAGCTTTTGTCTTTTGCCCTAGGGTAGCCAGAAGCATGGAGTTTGGCACAAGGTACTATGTAACACGGGTGGCATCTTTAGTGTGGATTTTAGTACAAGAGGCATTTAGGCCTATTCTGAGAGCAGGGTGCTCAGACAATCCGAATGTGTTACCCATAAGCACACCTTTCAATTCGCTGATACTACCGCAGGATTTTGAGCTACATCAATTTAGAAGAACTTGACAAATCTTGTTCTGATATGTAAAAATAAAACCACAAGTAGTTTGATGATGCTTGTTGATACAATTCTTAGATAGCAGTTTAAACATTTGCAAAGTTCTGTACTCTCCCTAATTTAAGGTTTAAAATGGGAGGCTATTTCATATGCACAGCTGTGTGTTTGAGAATAGTAAATGAGAGATGAAGAATCTACATTCTTATAAAAGGCATGCACATGTGCTAGGAAAGTATGAAGACACCAGATATATGTACATGTATGTATACACATAACAACACAGAAAGGAGAGACATTGGAACAAAAGGGAAGACAAGAGTTGCCAAAGTGAACATGAACAGATAATGGGATGAGGAAATGAATTCAGTAAATGACGTTGCCTAGTCAAGGGGAGCCATAGAGCAGCGACTCACGCTTCGCCTTAATTTAGCTCCCAGATGGAGACTGGAATGCTACCAGAGCTCTGAACCTGATGTGACAGAAGTCAGGAAAAGATAGAAAAAAAAAAAAAAAAGAAATCAGCCTGAGACGATTTACAAATCTAGGTTCTAGTAAGAAAAAGGCCCATCTCAATATCAAACAAACAAACAAACAAAAAACATTTTATCACTTTTTAATAAAAATCTGGCTTTCCTTTTTTTTTTTTACTTCTGTTTTATAAAGAAATTGGCAGAAATACTTGTCATGCAGTTCAAATGCCTTCATCAGGTATGTGCCCCAAATCAGTGTAAAAACCAGAAATGTTACACTTTTGGAATCCTTTTTCATTGCATTTCATTTATTATGAAGCTTCTTTATTTCCCTAGTGAAAATATTTAAGAAGATGGAGTATAAATATAGTGCAATCAAGTAATCACTGCTTTTCCTGGAAATACAGGAGAGAGACTTGAGTATTTGACAAAAATGGATGACTATCCCTGGCTCCTACTTACCTGAGAACCTCAGAGCCCACTTTCCAAGGTTATACAGAGCTGGGTTAAGACAATGCCTCAAGAAATTTCTTCTGAAAGTTGAAGTATAACCTTTTTACAGGTCAGAAGATAAGCCATGGAGGTAAAAATAATACACGCACTGAAGAACTCAATAATATTGAGATCTAGAGGATTTATGTTTTAACCATTACTTGAACACTGAGTTGAAGGTGAGAGGAGATAGTGTGCATCCCACACACCCGTGTAGTGTGTTGTGGAAAGCGTACTTGACATTATCACAGTTCGTGTGGATTTCATGCAAGCATCAATTTTACCGCTTGGCTTACATAAATGTACTGAGTACACTTCCCAACCACAACCACCAGTCCCCAGGCACACTAACATCTTCAGCCATGTCATCTACAAAACAATGGAAGTGGTATTGCATTATCTGCTGCTTTCTACATTCCAATGAAGGGAAAGCTTCAACACATTTGGGAATATTTGTAATAATACACAGATAATTTTGTTCATACTTCTTCCATTCTTAAAGAAAACTACCTCTAAATTTTACCTTATATTTTTATCTTAGAATTGCCTTATAGTTTTGTTCACTTTTAAAGAAATACCAAAGTAACTATTGTGCTAATTTTGCAAGTGAAAATACTGACACCTGGACTGATTGCGGACTACCACAGCAATCTCTTGGACTGGATACTTAGAGATTAAAGAAAAGCAAGCGTATTTATAATTCTTCATTCCATAGTCTTCCAGTTGGTTTAATAGCCTCCTATTGGTTTATCTCATGGGTTTAATAGCTCCCACCCACGGGTGGGGCTTCACTGGAATTGCTGTTTGGCAGCTGCCAGTTTATGTCGCCTATCATGTCAATATGCCTGACAGATTCACTGTCCCCTCTGCACGTTATTGCAACTATTTAAAGATTCATATGTCTATTTCCTTGAGATTATTTTTCTTAAAGGAATATGCCAGTGCCATATTTTAAGACCCATCCAAGGAGAGAATTATTTACTACTCTATTGTGAAGTAGAGAATCTAATTGTTTTTACTCATAGCTGTGTCACATTTCCATAATTACAAGGATTTTGTTCTTGGGTTACTACCTCTCCATCCCATGTCACGCATTACTTCAGTAGTTCACTTGCCATTTTTAATCATTTTGTATTCACGTTAGGGTAAAAGGATAACTAAATCAAGTGTATTTGAAGTTCATAATTAACTATTTAAAGACATATTTAAAGACATATGAAGCAGATGTTTGCTTCCTTAGTTTTCCCTTCAGTAACTGTTTAGACCCATGGAGCCTAATGAAAAAGCCACCTTATTAAAAGTAGCTCCTTCAGGTGTAGAAATGACTTCTGTGATTTTCAATTAAAGGAAACAGGTCAGTGCAAGTCCCTAAAAAAGACTGAAGCATGTCAATCTGAAAAAGAAATATGTTGGTTATATTTTCTTAGACTGAATTTCAGAGACTGGAAGATTTTCTGAAGTAATTTTTGAATTTTTTATTATTATTTTATAGAAAGAGCACCGAAGATAAAGGGCAGGTTTCATTCCAATTAAGTTAAAGTGAAACAGGACACGAATCCATCCAATATGTGTGTAAAGAAAGGCAGAAGGATTTGAGGACTAAGAGGATGGACGCAAAATTCAAAAATCAGCCAGCTGTAATATGTTTCCTTAGAATGGAAATAAATTAAAATGCTTATAGGTGGGGGAAACACTTACATAATCATTCTAGTGTGCTTGATTTTGAATGATCTCATGATAAATGTCCCAAGGAGCCCACAAACATACCCCAGTGGGGTCACTTTACACGAGGACTCATGAGTAGCAACTGTTCATGAAAGAAAACAAATTTCTGTTCAGGGAATTTGACCCACTCCAAAGGATTTAATGACTTTCAGGGGTTTGTAGGTCAGTCACATCGGTTCTGAAATTAAACGCTTCTTCCTGTTTCTAAATCGACTAACCCTTAGCCCCGTTAGCCTTCATATCTTAAAACAAAGATTATTCCTGTTTCGTTAGCTGTGTAGAAGTCAGGGCCTTTGAGTTTCCTCCAGCACATGGAACTCATCGCGGTTTTATTCTTCTCATCAGCATTAAGAAAGAAGTAAAAGAAGAACAAGAGAAGAAAGTTGCATATTAGGGTTGGAGATCCGATTCTGTGCCTTGTCCACATGGGTCTCTGTGGAAAGTAAACTTATTTAAAATAACAGCTAGCACTCATCTAACGGGAAAATTCCTTGAGATTTTTTTCTTTCACTCATTAGGTTTCCATTTTGCTCTGCTTCTGAGGCTTTTCTCTGTGAAGCGGAGGTGGTACCCTTAAGTGAGGCAGAAGCAGGTTGGAGCCTCTCCAGCCTACCACTGACATGGAGGGTTCTGAGGCCGAGTGATCCTGCTACTCCAACACGGGGAGGATGGGTTTGTTCCCAAAGCCTTATTTGCAAATGTGAAAATTGGTTTTAAAAAATCTTGAAGGAAAGGAGCTAACTACAAGCCACATAAAATCTAAAATGAAGACAGGCAGATGAGCCTGTGATTGGAAGGGAGTGAACGGTGGGAGAATTATACATTCTTAAAAGCGATTAGAGAAAGGTGAGTTGGAAGGCAGAGCAGCTGCCTTGCACTTAGTTCCTGACAGACTTCTTTCCTACAAATAGTGAAGATGTCATACAGCAATACCTGAATAAGCCCCCTCCCTGTACTCACATGCCCCTACATCTTACCTGTGAGTAGACAAGGTTTTGCCAGTGTTGGGCAACAGGATAATTTCCACCAGGAAATCTCATGAGGTTAGCTTGTAAAAGGCCTGGGCTCTTCATGAAAGACTTCACATCAAGCTGCAGGAATTTGTCAGGATGGTTGTTATTGGGCAAAGCAGAAAAATCCATGTCTCCCTTCATGTAAATAGGAAACAAAGGTAGGCAAAGCTGCTCCTGTCAGAGGCCTTCATTATTAATGAGCCTGAAGATGCTCCAACTGGCATGTGAAACCAGGTCCCTAGGCTGAACTCAGAAGCTGTTCTTGAAATGACGCATCAACACTCAGGAACAAAACAACAAAGCAAAACACCTTCCCTACCCCGCCCCTTTTTGTCTCCTCTCTTACACAGACACACACACACTGAGGTGCTTGAATCAGAAAGATGAGGCTGTACGGATTAAAATTAATAGGATGACAAAATTAAGTTATGAGTAGCTTAATGTCTCTTCATTCGCCATCTGAAATGAGGCCAGGAGAACTATTGTTTGTATAAAAAAATTGCCAGAATTCTAGTGTTAAAGCACATAATTTGGAGCACAGGGAATCATCACCTGCTTGACTTTTCTCTTTGAATATTGGTGACCTGACCCAACTGCGTTGGCTGTCCCTGTGCAGCCGTACATGTGATATGTGGTATCTTGTTTCTTCTCATGTTTTGACTCCCAGAATCACAAGCTCATGTGAAAACGAGCCGGTTTCAGGTTGTCAGCTTGTTTTGAAATGGCACGAATTTGTTTTAGTTTTTCTGTAGAAAATTGTGCCCAACTTACTTCCTTGACTGGCTCACCATTGAGTTTCTTAGGCCTCTGCTGCCAGCTGTCTGCTCCCGTGGGATTGTTGTTCACAGGGCACGTTTAGAATCGAAGAGAAACATAGCTGCAGTCTGGATGGTATGCGGTGTATATGAGAGCCAAGGTGGAGCTGTGGCTGTGGACAGTGTAGCCAGCCGGCAAATGATGATTATTTTCATGGAGACACGCACTGGTCTCAGAAGACACTAGTTCAGGTAACCCACATTTCTCTGAATTCCATCTCCAGTGAGTGGAAACCTTCCCACTTGTCCCACAATTTCTTAAAGACATAGGTCATCTGTTCGCATCTCTGTAAACTCCTCCAGTCCTGCAGGAAACCTGCTCTTCCAGGGACAGTGGGGTTACATGTGGAATGTATCAGCATTAGGTTTCGGAAGAGTGCCATATCACTTATAAGCATCTACAGCCAGGATATTCTTGAATGAAGCAAGTCACCGGAGAGTACTGTCTTTCTTTATAGAGGTAAAGGGGATGCATTTCAACAAAAATGTGTTTTACTAGTTGTAAAACTTAAGTAAGCAGTTAACATATTCTATAAGAAATTTCTGGACACAACTTCTGTTATTGTTTTATGATGTTTGAAACATCTTTTGGTTGCACTTAAATGCATTTATTAGAGAAAGTAATGCATGCTTCATATAAAAGTTTAAAAAAATAAACCACTAGTGTTGAAAGAATCAAGTGTGTTGTGTGTGTGTGCATGCATATGCTTGAGATTTTCTGGATACATCTAACTACTGCCAGAATATATCTAATGAACAAATATTTTTTAGACTGCTTGCTTCTCCTAAAAGTTTCTTTGGGGAATGACACACATCTTCAAGAAGAACCTTACTTGTCCTTGGCTCTCAATATTGGCAAGTGCAGACACAGAATGTAGATCCAAATATATTTGATTAGGCCCTTCTCTTTGCCAAAGTATGAGGTAGGTGAAATGAGCCTCCAGCTTTCCCTTAGCATCCTTTTAGGCGTCTCTGCTATGCCCTACATGCCCAGAGGTCTGCCTAGTTTCTTCCCATTCACAAGCTTAGTTTTAGACTCTGCTTCTCCCACTGTCCTTTTATTTCTCATTATGAAAACCATGTGTTTTCGTTCTTCACTTCTTCCTCTGTAGGTTGTCCATGACTACAACCCGAAAATCGAATGATGTGACTCCTTTCCCTTCCCTTCCCCTCCGCATCATCCCCACACCAAACTCGTGAAGCCATTTTTATACATTCCTGTTGACGACCTCTTAAGCATTACTCGTGGCCATGGCTGCTGAAACGTACCTTCCTTAAAACCGTTAGATGCTTTCTTTTCTAGATATGATAGTCTTCTTTGAAATTTCAGAGTAATTTACTTATAACTTCATCTTACTATCTTTTGTTTTTTCCCCACTTTATTGTTACGTATAAGCACAAAATTTAAGATTTACAACGAAGTTGAGCATTTTGCGCACCTACACATCTTTTGTTACGTAGATGACACGCTCCTTGCCTTTATGATCCTCTGCTCTAAGGGACACATTACAAAATGGCAGCTCTACTTAGTTGCACCATCCATTTGAGTCAGTCATGTTTGGAGACCGTAATGAAAGCCTTTGCTCTATAAATATTTTTTTTTCTCTTAGGATGCAGTTGTTGCTGAAAGTTGATCATCTATTTAAATTTGATCTTTTAAAATGACTTTGTTCTCTGTTTTTCAATTTTGAGCTTCAATCATACTCAGTGAAACAAGTGTTCTATTATCAAAACTGATAATCTCTGTATTTTCTCTTGGTAGTTCATAATTTATAAATTAATATCAGAAGTTGTGAGTTCTCCTTTGTTTATGCTGGCATTCTCCAAAATTTATTTGATCACATGATATTTATCATATCATTTTCCTATTAACTCTTTAAACACACATTACCTTACAATAAATTGGGTAAATATTGACTTAAGTTTGTATTCCTTTGCTCTCTCTGGCTAACACTTAATGAAGAAAAACAAAGGATATAAGTATACATTAATATTATATTTGGAGGCAATCTAGTGGGAACTGTGGCTCTGTGAGGCCTCAGGACCCTAACCATACTTTTGCTTTTTTTTACAGAAAGGTTTTATAAAAATGCAATTTCTCAATGATTTCATCCAAAGTATTGCTTTTTATAAGTAGGAAATTGAAAAAAATAGAAATAGACAAAAAATTTACATAATAATCCTTCCTTCCTTCCTTCCTTCCTTCCTTCCTTCCTTCCTTCCTTCCTGTATTCCTCCCTTCCTTTTTCAAAATCATACCAGTAAATGCCAGAAATATCTACAGATATTTCTAGCTGAAATGCCTGTTCAATGTTCAGATGAGCAGTCAAGGTTCATTCAATTATCTGAGAGTCTGAAATAAATTTGGATAGTTTTGTTATAAACCAAGCCTGTGGGTAGGTTGCATAAATCCATGTGCATCTGTTATAAAAACATTTTCCTAATTAATGAAAGAAATCATGGTAGTTGAGTGCACGGATTTGGATTCTGAGTAGCTGTATTACACCCAACTACATTGTCTATTGGGCAAGTTATTGGTTCTCTCTGAGTGTCAGTTTTCTGGGCTAAAAAAATAAAGACGTTTCAAAGTTGCTGAGAGTTTTACTAAGTGATTAATAGAATGTTTAGCACATGCTAAACACTAAAAAATGTTGGCTCTTATTTAAGAGTGCATCAAACAGACTCTCACTTAAGCAAATTGAAAAAAAAAAAACTAAACATAGGACCCACATAAATTTTTAAAAGCCAGCTATACTTCCCAGACTCCTTAGTTTTAGATTTGAAGTAAAAATTGACCAAAAAGGAAACTTGTCTAAGATTTTGGAAACAGAATCAGCATAGAATCTATTAATCTGAGAGCATTTTTTAAAAACTAAATAAAATAACAGAGGCAACATCGGTGCCTGGTTGAACCCAGTTTTGCTTTGATGTTTTGAATTGCATACCTAGTTATTTTCCCTAATTGTTGGATCTGTTGACCAACATCAAACTCACATCCACTACCAGATCTGTTTGTAGACCTACAATGGATCACAGAGGCATGGACTCTCACAGAGAGCTTCACAAACAATCTCTTTGTAGTCATACTTAGCTGCCTGCATTTGGTCGCTCACGTGGATCGCCTGTTGACTCTGGTCCTTCATCTGTTCCTTCATTCTTAACAAGTTCCTCTCTCAGTTGTGTGAATCCAGTTTTTGTATCACTCTAACATGGCTCTGATGATTGAACTGACCATGAATGGAACCAAAAATGTATCCATGAAACACTATTGCTCAAGTTGAATGTAATTATGCATCATAAGGACATACTAATTAAGAGATACTTTGGGATATAAAAAAGCAAAAGATAATTTCGTTAAAAATGTAATTCTAATTTGGTTCATTGATATGGCTAAGGTGTCAATGACCATATTGCACCGGTAAGTGGAACCACTGTTATCCATGTCATCCAATATGTAAATCATTATTTAAATTTTTATCTGGAGTAAAATGTCTATAGGCAATAAGGTAATGAGTTATCAAATTATCTGTTCCATTATAGTTTTTCACTGAAACAAATAGTGTAATGTTCATGAGGCTGATTCATTGCTTCTATGTTGGGAAGCCCAGAGAAAGAAAATAATGAAATTAGGAATCTAAGTTTATAGCTCAAGGTCAAAGTTTGGAATTAGCTAGAAGCTGGATATTTTCCACAAGTGCCCAAAATAAACTCACTGCATTGCTAATAGTTCTCAAAGTCCATTTGTAATTTTTTCTAAATCTATATTCAGATTCAGTATTTGAAATGTCCAAAGGTACCGAGCGAAAGTGTGAGTTGTGAAGTATTACCACACAAAAAAAAGGAATTATTATTTTTTGCCAATTCATATTGATTATCTAAAAATGTCTGTTAGAATGTTAGATTAAGGTTAAGAGAATACACTGTTGGATTAGCCTGAAAAATTTTTTTATATGACTGTACTACAAATATTGAATCCAGAGATTCTGGATTCTATGTTTTTGGAAGTAATCCCAACAGCCTGATAGACAAGACCAAATGGTGGCCTGCACCGAGTAAAGACGTGATGCCAGAATGTCCTGGCAACAGCGTGTCATGGAGGAATACATGGGGACATGCCCACTTACCTGTCTAATGTGTCCCCTCCAAAGGTATGCACAGCATTCCTTTCTTTCATGCTCTTGAAAATACACTGTTGAAGGGAGCTTGGGCATCCTCTGGGAACTTTGTATTGATTATTTTCTCAAAATCCAGAAAGGACTTTGGGAAATGCTGCTTGAGAACTGGAATTTTTGAATTTAATGAGGATGATGGAATTTCATAAGGACAGGGGCCATATGGCAGAATGCCAAAATTTAACTTCTGAAGGGCATGTGTGAATGGATACCATCAATATGTAGGCCATAATGTAGAGTTAAAGTGATAAAGGAAATGGCTATGGCCTTAATGTTAGTGTCCCTTGCCCCCAGATTCATACTTTGGAACCATATGGTGGCTTAGGTAGTTTGTAGGAAGTGATTAGGTCATGAGGGTCAAACCCTCAGAAAAAGAATTAGTGCCTGTATAAAAAAATATTTGAGGGAGTTTCCTTGTGTCTTCCACTACATGGGGACGCAAAGAAAGCCCCATGTATGACAAACAGGGTTTCACCATATACTGAAGCTGCCAGTATCTTCATCTTATATTTTCCAGCTTCCAGAACTGTAATAGATTCTTGTTGTTTATAAATTACCCTGATTCATGTGTTTTGTTGCCTAAGTCCAAATGGATTATAAAGGAATGGTTTGATCTGCAAAGATTTTTAGTGCTGCTGCTCAGCTGGTTAAGGAGTTCCTACAATTGAAATAGATAATCATTCTGCAAAAGTCTTATTTGATTCGTAGAAATATTGCATAATTTTATTTATTGAACAGAAATGTCATTGATTTATTATCCCAGGGAATTGCATTTACTTGTTCAGTTTCCATGAAAAAGCTAGTCCACAGACCCAGAACTCCTGGAATGAAGATGAGGCTAAGGGAAAGATCTTGACACACTAATCAGCCTTTATTCTACAAATCTATTTTCTGGACTTTCCTAGAATCATTTTTTATATAGAACAATTGTGTGTGTGTATGTATTAAAGAAAAGTATATAATCAGGCTTTTTGATGATTATAGAATTACTGACCCTGAACCCATAAGAATTTCTGGGTGAGCTTAGAGTGCCAATGTAGCCTCACAGTAAGAAGTAGATCTATGGAAGTAAGATCACTTCATCAAGTTTTGCCATAAATTCGTATCATAGCAGGCTCAGGAGTTCTTGAACTAATCCACTTCACAGCTGTTGTTCTGACTCTGGAAGGTATATCTGGCACAGGTATACCTGGACACCAATTAAATTTCTTCCCTCATGGATCTCATGACTTGTAGAATGGGAATTTTATGGTGGAAATGTCAATAGAAGGCCCTAGAATTGCCTCTACATTCCAAAACTGGAACGTTAATCAATACTGCATGCTAAAAGGGGTTTCAGAGTTTCTTCTACAGTTAAGGATCAGAAGGATGCAGACATAGTAAATTCTTATTCTTTTTGCCTATTGTCCTGTGGAAAACATAGACAAATTGTGAAGAATTACATTTGGTTACTACAACCAGAATCGGGTTCTAACCAGTTACTCTTCCAGATATGTTATCTGAGCTAATGCATATTTGTCAGGGATCTGGGAGAACAATTTAAAAATATTCCTTAGTAAAAGCTATCAATAGTACTTTGCTTTAACCCACCACTTATCTTCGTTGTCTGACCTTACAGTTATATCAACTCTACACACATGATGTGTGATCTTCCATAATGCTCTACCATATAAATAATGTTATACTGATTAAATCTGTTGAATAAGAAGAAATAGCTAATAATATTATCTAGACATCTTAGTAAGGTTCAAGTGCAAACTAAGTGATGTGTGACCCATTACCCCACACATAGTTCCCAAGCAGAACATCGCTTTCATCATCTAAGATGTGAGACCAGGCTTGAGCAGATTTGGAAGGCGTAAGGTCCATGAGCTTCTGTTGCTCATGGTTCAGGGTTCCAATCCTGCTGCGTTGCCTCTTCTTCCAACACACCTCAAAGGTTTCAAAGACTCTGTCTTATGACTGGTTGATTGTGACTGAAAGTATCTGGATATGACTTGCTAACAGTTCTTACCATATGCTAGCACCCCAACAATACAATGTTGCAGCTCTACAGCACCACAGAGATGATCTTAAATAAGATGGTAAGGAAAACATTCAATTGGATAGAATGTGCATCTGAATAGGCATTTTGTGTTAAAAAGAAAGTCCAAAGGTAATGATATACAGTAAGTTATAAGTTGTGAATGATGGTTTAACTGCATTGGTGGGGACTAAGAAGGACCGAAATCTAGAAATTAGAGACCAGAAAGTTCTGGGTAAAAAGGTGCAACTCATATGCTTCTATTCCATTTGACTGCTTACCCACAACTAGCTGGATGGATTTACCAGGTGGGTGAGGCAACAGAAACTGGCTCGTCACCTTTATCTTTCAGAAATGGGTTCATGAACAAAAAGACAACAGTGCCAGAAAATTCAGAGGGTTCGACCTATAATAATAGCTGAGATATTAATGTCCTCAATATGGCGCCAGGTCATTTAACAGTATGGGAGGTAACTTCAGTTCCCATTCACAGGGGGTGAATCCACTGATCACGTCTATCACCAAGGAGGCACTCGGATGTTCTCAGAGTTACTTACTCTGAATATGTATTTGCCTCTTCAACTTGCAATGCTCTGTCAAAATATCATCTGTGACTTAACAAACATGTCATTTACTGCTTTCATATTTCACATGGTATTTCTGTTCAGAGAACTTGTTTAATAGCAAATAACATGTGGCAATGGGCTTATGCTCATGTAATCTCTTACCATGTTTCACTCTATCGGAATCAGATGGTTACAGAATGATACAGTATCTTAAAAAATTAGTTTTGGTTCTCACTGGGTGAAAACAATTTGAGAATTTGAGATACCATCTGAGCTCAAAAAATAATAAAAAAACTTAGCTTTAACATGCTGAATATATTCTGGGTCATTGACCAATATGAGTGATAAGAGGTGTTATTTCTACTAAGATACAGAAATTCAGAAATTAAGGGATGATATTGGGATTACCTCTATTATCTCTTCTTGTTTTTCTTTTTTTGTCTTCCTTGTTCTTCTGTTGTCTATTATCAGATATGTGGATATTAGTTAATGTTATATTTCAGCAACTGAGTTAAGAGATTTTTGCAATAAGGAACAATCTAGAAACAATCAATTCACCCCAATATTGTATGTATCAAAATGAAAGTGAGGGAAGTGACAAGTGCTTAGACAGCATTGAGGTTTTGCCCTACTTGCAATCTACAGCTTACACAACTTATTTCTAGGGCAGAAGACACAAAACTCTTGCATTGGAAACAAAAGACTTTATTACTCACAGCAACAGCAGTGGCCAGAGAATCCGCTTTTCATTTGTCTCTTTGCTTTGCACTAGTTCTCTGAGCCCCGATTCACACAGAGCAACATGACAAGCGCCGAATAGCACCTGGATGTGCAGTGGGTTGTATTATAAGAAAGGAATTTCAGTGTCAGGAAACCTGAGCACATTTTCTTTTTAAATAAGAAAGAGCGTTTGCCCTTCGTTTTAGCAAAACATTCTCTCTTTCTTCTATGGCCCTTTTCTACACAAACATCCTTTAGACATTTCTTCAGAACAAAAGCAGACAGTGTCTTTTCTTGCCAAACATATGCAAATGTGAGAGATATGTGAAGAAGTGTCTCCCAAAAGGAAGTTTCACATATTTTATTGAAAAATCTAAGAAATCATGTGAATCATGTACAACATTTTCTCACAAGAAAAAAATTAGGTTGGTTATTGAACGTTTCACAGAATTGTAAAACGTTTTAATTTTTTGAAGGAAAATAACACAATGAAACTACCACAATATTATATGATTTTTATTTTTCCTTGTTCCTAAGGAAAAGCCTGAAAATATTTACCATATCTTATAATTGAAAGTCTAAGTACTATATTTTTGTATAAATCTGCTAAAAAGATATAAGGTAATGGGTAGATCAAAGCTTTCTTTGTTCAAAGTATTTAAAAATCTACAATCTAATGACAACATGTTAAAACAATACACATTTTCGTAGGATGTTACCACGTCTGTGACAGTTTCGCTACAGTCTACTGACAGTGCCATGATGCTTCAGTGTATGTCATTACAGTGTCTTATTGTTACAATTCTTGTGTTCAAGTACATACTCATGAACATGACCAAAGTCTCTGTTTTGACTTTTCCATCATTAAAATAATGCTAAATTACAGTAGACTTTTTTCCCATGGATGTCTCTAAATCTTAACCAAATTCTTAATCCATTCTCTGTAAGCCTGTTCAAAACTATGAGGTTTATTATGTTTACATATCTCCTGCAGATAACAGAAAATGGGCAAATTCTGCAGCAGGACACACACAAAAAATTTCCATGATATTCCTCCGTTTATAACTAAGTTATTATGCTAAGGTGGTACATGTAGTGGATGACTTAATCATATTATTGGTGAAGAAAAAGTAGCACCTTAGAGACAGTCCTAACTTAAACCAAAAAACAAATTGCTTTAAGTTTAATGATTTCTTTTCTCTTTTTATTAGGTTCCTGGGTCCACCTCATTCATTCATATAAAATTATTTAGGAAGCCTTACAGTGTAAGTCAAAATGATGGTTTAACCAAAACAATCACCACACTGGATGTCTGGCAGGCAAAAAATAAATTAATTTGATTAAATTATATGCAATCTGATAATATTTGGTCTGAAAAACATGCTAGTGTATGTGTGTGTGTGTGTGTGTGTGTGTGTGTGTGTGTGTGTGTGTTTATAAATAATGTAAATTGCAAAGAGTTGTGAACTAGCCAGCCTGAAAGCCAGAGGTCAACTCTTTTGCTGTAGCTTCTGGGCATAGAAGTCCCTGCACGTGTCACAGCAGCGCTGGTACCACCGCATGTCCTGGCACAGGTTCTTCTCACGGATCACCCGGCAGTACACGGGCCACTGGTCTCCCAGGCACTTGAAGGTCAAAGCAGCTGGAAAACAAAACAACAGTGAACTCAAAATACCTGTGGATAGCTGTCATTAGTAGAAACAAATTTCCACCATCTAAGAGAGGTTGCGTCGTACCCATTTTGATTCACTTACATTAACTTCTGAAATTCAGACTGTGGAAGGCATGCGCCCACAGTACCGCTGAGTGGAGGGGTGCATATATTCTTAAGAACTTATAATGCAGAGTAAAAATAAATTTGATTCCATGCAATACCTCTCAACTTCAATTTTATTGCCTTTCAGTTCATCTTTTGAATTTTGGAAGAGAGGACTGATTAAAGGTACTCAATACATCCACCCTTATGGGAATGCAAATTAAAAAGGGTTGTTGTGGATGACTGTAAAAAATAAAATCTGATCACCAAAAGTGACTGAAATTTACAGCAACAATTATAGTGTCTGAAAAGATACTCTGTCATAGAAAATTCATCATGTACATTTGACTTGATCATAGTTTTTCAGAAGACATAGTGTGTTCTAGCATATGTAATGAGCCAGTCTTTTTGCGATTCTTTCTTTTGACACTATTCAAATTTAGTTCAATATTTCACGTTAGAATATTTTAGATTTTTTTCTGATCCTTGTGCTTTTGTCTTTTATGGTTTGAAGTCAAGGAATGATAAATACAGAAAATGCAATTTTAACAAAATTGTTTTCTCGGTCCTTTTTTTTCCCCCTTTCGCAAATGATACTAACAAGTTTAAGTAGTTACTAGAAAAAGGGATTACGCTGTTCTTGGATACAGGAATTTGGGGCATCTGCTTTAGGAATGGCAAATTTTGTCTTAATTAATTTTATTTCATGTTAACTGATTATGTTTTGGAAATATTAATTACTTGGCTCCAATGGATTGAATCTTATGCTTAAAAACATAGACTTGATTATTTAGCTTCTTGTGTTTTGGTAATATTATTTTACATAATTCAAATTGTTCTATAAGAGATGATACACGAAGGCTAAAACTGAAGGAGTTAAACATAAAACAACCCACAGGCAGTAGGTAGGGGTGCTGTTAAAATTCACTAGTTGTCACAGAGAAAAGCTATTAATTCGTTAGCAGTTGCTACAAATACCAGCTAGATCTACTTAAAATATATATTCTATTTCCCGATTATAGTTTAAATAGTAAGAATTGAGAAAGAGTATGAAAGCAATTCATAACATAAAAATATATAAACATTAAATATAAAAATATTACTACTGTATAAAATCTATTCTATATTCCAAGATGAAAGTCAAAAGCATCTCTTGTTCAGTGATACAGATCTGTGCAACCATTCTTTTTATTTTATTTTATTTTTTTCTTGACAGGGTTTTGCTCTGTAGTCCAGGCTGGCCCTGAATTTACTATGTAACCCAGGCTGGCCTCAAACATCCAGTAAAATAGAAGCTATGAAGGTTTCTGCTTCCCCGAACTACTCTTTTTTTTGATCTGCAATTTAGACTTTAGGATTTTCTTAATTGGAATATTTAGACAAAGCCATATTTAAATAGATTCAGCTTAATCAGAACTACTTAATTAATACAGCTTTATAACGCTCAGGCTTTAAAGCAATTTACAAAATCGAAAAAAAAAAACTTTATAGGTTTCTATTTCCCCAAACCATCTACTCTTTAGTCTGCTTACCCAGTCTAGGTGATGTTATTGTATTTACATTAATCTTCTCATTACAGGGTTGAAGGTGGCATGGCCTGTATGCTGCAGGTTTTTCTGAAGAAAAACATTCATTTCCATGTCTTCCGGTGATTTTATGCATGCACTGAATAACACGGGATTGCATTCCTTTGCCACAGGTAATTGAGCACTAGAAAAAACATAAAGTTTGTTAAGAATTTTTTTTGCTAGTTTCCTTTCTAGGTTGTGAGTTATTTTCTCTGTGTATTTCTTAAAATTAAGCACAAGCTACAGCATCCAGAGTTGGTGAAAAACAGGAGTCATAAACATTGATACTGATGCTCAAAATTTGTGTCCAATTCTGTTGAGAGTCTCTGGCTGACTTTGGACAAATCTTGGGGCAACGAAGGACATTGGAAAGAAAAGAAAGTCAAAGGAAGGTGGAGACTTGAAGAGAAAGAGAGTGAGGCACCAATAAAGCTTGGAAAGACCGTTCTGCAAAAACTAATACCTGGTATGCCACAAATAATTGTTTTATTAGTCTTTAATTGTTAATATTCGTGAGTCAGCATGTGCCTGATTGTGCAGCTAAATACTTAGTGAAAAGTTTTCAAATATCCTCATCTATTTTTCTTGCTCTGGCCCTAAAATATTCATCAACAAAGTGAAGGTGGGCTATCAACATGATGTTATTGAAATAACTGATATTTCTTGGCAGATTACCCAACACTGACTGTCATGTTAAGAAATATCTGATAACCTGGATTTATCTATTAACATGCATTTGTAATTGATTTCTCGCCCTTCAGATAAATATAGTCTATTCTTATTTTTATTGTGTGTTTTGGAAAGGATCTTATTTTATTCAAATAAAAGAGAGTCTTTAAGAAGTTTCTTGGTTCCATCTACATCATTAGATTTAATTTGTAATGGGCATAAAATGTTACTAATTTGACTAAGACAATGTATTATTTCATAGTACCAAAGTTATAAGAGAACAGATATACTTATGTTTCTAAAAATGAATATAAGTAAACCCTGTAATTACAGCACTCAAAAGCAAGAGATAGGAGAATCCCAAACCTAGGGCCATCTTGGGTTACATTGCAAGTCAAAGGTCATTCTAAACTACAACTGTGACCATGTCTGTTTAGATATACACAACATGAGACTATTAAAATTCACTAAAGTTTTTTTAAACTCTGTGTTTTCCAGATATTTAACATTAACATTGCATTGCTAACATTGCATTCTCTTTCCTTCTGTTCTTCCTTCAGGATCACCTCTTGTATCTTCATTTGTCTAAGAATTTGGTATAAATCTTATCACTTCCAAACCCACTCAGCTAGTATTAAATTTGTCTTCAATTTCCTGAATCCCATATTAACTGAATATGTATTGTTTCAAATTTTTATTTACATATAACTCTCCCTGTACAAAAATCTTTGATTATATAGCTCACAAAAGCTTATTTTTAAAAAGCCCAACAGGCCAGTGCCTTCAAACTATCGTTCATCTATTTATCTCCTCCTCTTCCTCATTATTAATCATTTATTCCGTTATTATCATGCCCATGCAGCTTCTTTTCCACTTTCACAGTTGTTCGTATAGAACTCTCCTGTGTAAGATGTGTTGGAACCTTTAAAAACACAATCGCCCATCCCTTCCTCTACGAAGACTTGTGTCTTATCCCAGTTACCTACGTGTATTTATGTAGTGCTTCTGGTTTTGTCATATATCAAGGCTACGCTTCAGAATCATAAGGAGAGACTTAAAACATTAATGTTGAGCTCAGTCAATAACTAAGTCAATAAATCATCTGCATTAAAACAAAAAAACTCCACAAAAAACTATTTAATTATGTTGTACACCTTGAGGGTGGAAACTCTTCATCAAATGAATGTGCTCAGTAGTTAACACAGTCTACTGTGTAGTGCTAGTCTTTAAATATATCTTTTAGTGCATCTAGATATCTCCTTAGCTAGACAGTAGTTGAAATTAAGCTTATTTCCATGTTATATCCAATAGGAAAATCTAGATCTCAGGTATGGCAGTAGTTTACTAGAAAATAATGGCATTTTATGCATGTCTTTAATATAAACCTATACATAATACATCTTTCTGATTTCTTTGCTTCCTGAGGACAATTTTGCTATGGTACCCATGCAGGGCTCAGTCTCACGGCCTCAGGCTATTTTCCCGTGTCAGTCACTAAATAGTTGGAAAGATAGGTGTGTGTCATCCTGCCTAGCTAACTGATCTTTCAACATTTTGTTTTGAAATATTTCTGCACAATATTCTTTGTGTATCAATACTTGATCAATTTTATGCAAATAATGAATCAAAGAACAACTCTACAGTGACTTTCTTCTAATCAGATCTGAATGTTTCTAATTCAAGATGACCTTCGTAATAATTTAAAATTATAAGAGAAGTAACTTTTTGACATTTCCCCACCTCAAAATGTTCGTCTTAATACCACTCTACACGATGGACATAATCATATTAATACAACATCATGCTTCTTGGAAAGCTTTATTTAAAAGAATATGAGATCAACTAAGATGTACAAGGGGTTAAGATTATACTTAAAATGTTCCAGTATTACTATTAAAGTTGTTGTAAATCTTAAAGTCAATCATCATATTTGAGAAATTAGAGCAGCAATAAAGCTTTAAAACAGGAATTTAACCTGATAAGAAACAAAAGGTTTCTTTTTAAGAACAAAATTCTTAATACCCATATTTCAAAGTTAATCAGTCACAGGTTACTCCATATGATTTCCATGTGATTTTCATGATTTCAGTTTCTTATACAGCTAAATCCAAAGGACATGAGCAAAGGGAAGTTATATGTCATTTATAAGAATACAAAGAATGAAATAAATTAATAGACTTATGAAAACCCAGAATACATAATGTTAACACATTATAGTTAAATAGTGCCTTTGGTGAAAAAAAAAACTAGAAAAAAAAAATAAAACTGTTAAAGGATTTGCATAAGTTTGCCTTTCCAACTACTTAGGCATAAGTTAAAATCAAAATATTTCCCAAGAAATAATGGAAGTTCAGTAACATAACTAAAACAGTATCATCCCCAATTTTGAACCTATTAAAGCTTTGTTATTAAATTAAAATTTATAATAGTTTTAACACCTAGCTCTCATTAGAATATGTTACTAGTAAAAGTCAAGCCTTTATAGACAATCATCTCCTTCATAATATATAATTTAGTAAAATTTGTACTACAGTAAATACGTAAGAAGTAAACAAATGCTGGAAACAGAGTCATCACAATCTGAAGAGTCTATTGCACAAGACAAGTACAAGTGAGACCATAACTTTCCTGGAAGATCATACTTTTCCATGGAAAAATGGATATAAAGAATTTCATATTTTATCAAATGACACCACTACGAATAAAAACCAGCAGACATTAAAACAAAATGCCAAAACAATTCTGGCCTTGAAATTAGGACACCTGGCTTTTAATATTGCCTTTTGTAACTAATATACATGAGACTTATATTTTGTGTGTGTGTGTGTGTGTGTGTGTGTGTGTTAAGCACAGCATTGAAAAAAGATCATAGCCACAGATTCCAGTTGGAATTGGTAGGAAAGTAAAAGTTCCAAACAACTCATTATTAAATATTCTATTACAATGTGGAAATTTTTCATTGGTGAATCTACCTACTGTAAAGGCCAACTGCAATAATGAATTATTCACTGTGTCACCTGACAGTGATATGACATAAGTTACGTGAATGTAACTCTCAAAATTTTAATTTGCTTAGAAATCTCTAAATAGTCCATCATTTATTGCATTTTCAAATATTTACTGACGCTCACTCACTGGCCTGTGCAGAAAATAAAAACCATAGGGTTTGATTACCCTATCATTGTGAATCGTGCATTTTATTCCATACACTTAAATAAATCACAATGACATACAACATGTGAACAGATTACTAAACACTGTGGGAGCTGGGGAAGTTCATGCACTTTTAGCCAATTGTTTAAAAATTGAATAAACAATTGTATTACAAAACCACTGTTTGCTGCTTTGGGATAAAAAGAAACCTACTTCTGAAAGCACTTACTCCTTAAAATTCACTAACCGTGGTTACTATTTACGCATCATTTATTATATGCCAGACATTGTTGTTAGAGGTTAAATTTATGCTAATATCTCACATGACAGCAGGAGCACTATCGGATTGTTAGAAAGGTCATGATATATTTTTTGAGGAAAACGGTCTTTTTCTGAAGTCACTGATAATTGGTGATGAGAAATGGATTGTTTAGAACAAATGGTCTTGGTCCCAACACGATGACTTGCCTCAAACGACCTCAGTGACGGCTAATCAAACATTCATCAGAGGAGGGTTATGCTCTCAGTGTTGTGGAATTTTTAAAGGTGTTGCATTTTCACTTTCCTACCATGAAACCAACCAATCAATGTGAATGCATACTGTCAGCGATTAGACTATTTGAAAGAATCCACCACCTCCAGGCATCCAGAGATCCTCAGCAGTCAAGAGGTTGTGTTCCACCACAACAACATGGGAACACACGAGTTTGAGCACCCATCACAAATTACTGGAGCTTGAATGGGAAGCGTCACCACGGTGACCGTCCTCATCTGACCTTGGGCTGTCACTTCTGCTTGTTTTGCTTTCTTCAAAACTCCTCGCATGGTGTAACGTTCAATTCAGATGAGGTTGTAAATCAGCACTTTGTTCAGTTTTTGGCCAATAAAGAAAGGACCTTTTATGAGGAATTATGAAGCTCATGGGAAGATGGAAAAAGATTATCCAACAAAATGGGCAATATATCACTGATTTATCATTGTTTTTCATATAAATGAGTGGCCTTTGAAAAACACAGACAAAATACACCAAGAGTTTTCCAACAGCCAATATTGTATTTGGTATAATTCACCTATCAGGTACATAATTTGCTTTAAAATTATAATTCTTATCTAGATAGATTAATGATATAATTTGTTACCTGAGTATTCAAATATGAAAGCATTTGCTGATAATAATTGCACCCAGACTCTAGGCATACACTGGGACAGTATTGGGTAAATTAGGAGGTAGGTCAGCCTGTCTGGAGACATCCTTCGAATAGATCCACGTGTTAGACAGTACACACAAATGAATGCATGCCTAAAACAGTCATCATATTCTAGGCATTGGCATTATTTAAAATGCACTTACATAGAATGCATTTTCTCATAATCCCAATAACTTTACAAATGGAAAGAGTGAGTCACCTGAAGGTTGCTTTATTCATTCTCTTAACATACATTTCCTGACAGTCGACACGTACCAAACAAACACTGCTCTGGATATGAGACCGTGAGAGTCAACAGAACTGAACTGTCAGCTCAAAGGACACGGCATGCTTATGGTTGCAGAGGAATAGAAAGAGTATAATAAAATAAACTGTATCTTAGGCAGTAGTAAGTTGAGGAAAGTGGTCCTAAATTGTGTTCACTGGAGAAAACCAAAGCTGAGAGAGACTGAGAAAAGTTTGGGGCAAAGGCCTTTGCAACTCAAATAGTATGATCAGGGAGAAATCATGGAGATGACAAAGACCTGTCCCATGAGACAAAGAAAAGAGCCTCAATTCTTTCTTTCTTTCTTTCTTTCTTTCTTTCTTTCTTTCTTTCTTTCTTTCCTTCTTTCGAGTGAGAGTCTCACTGTAATCCAGGCTGGTCCTGAACTCACTATATACCCTATATAGCCCAGGCTGCCCTTGAACTCTTGGCAATTCTCTTGCCTCAGCTTCTTGAAGGCTGGAATTACAGGCATGCGCCACCATGCATGGCTTAGATGGTGCCAGGGAATCGAACTCAAGTGCTTTGACCACTAAGCCATACCCCCTCAAATGCAATTCTTTTGACAACAAACATTATGTTCGTTATATTTTGTGCATTACATAGTTTTTATTTATACATGTATAAGCTACAGTTCTCTCTACCATATATCCCATATACTCTACGCATTTTTAGGCTGTATTATTACAAACTATTTAGTAAAAAGGAGAAGCACATGGAGTGAAAAATGAAGTCAGAATCTCCTCCAATCCTGGATCAATTTCATGACCGTCGCATGCCTGCCTCTGTGCTCCCTTCTCCTTTGTTCCAGTCCGGCTCTCCAGCAAATGCTGAATCTTACCCTACGCACATGCATCAGGTAAATTCAAATATATATTTGAATAATTACAACAACATAGGCTTCCACTAAACTCTGAAATGCTGAAATGCCAACATCAATTTAACAACAACTGCTAAAGAAACCCAGAGCATACCAGATAGCATGCCATAAATATTTCCTTTATAAGGAAAACTTATGACCTGAGTATTTTAATAAGAAAGCCACATATTGTCTGAATGGCCATCTGCTCCCCATGCAGTTTAATATTGCTCTGAGGACCCCTGAAACAAGGCATCTCATCAATCAATTCCATGAATGACAAGTCTCTCTCTCTCTCTGTGAGGCAGAACAATTATGATACCTTAGGTTTACAGAAGTAAGAAGGAAGCGGTAATTACTAGAAGAGACTTAAAAAGCTTAAAAAATTGCTCACAAAGATTCTGGATTAAAGCAGATTTTTTGAAAGAAACTATAGGCACAAAGAAAAGTTACATTACTACTCCTCTTTCCTGTCAAAAATTAAGCCCTAGAGTTTTTTAAAGTACACTTTGTTTTGCTGACTTAGTGCTGTTCATTACTTCAAGCTACCTAAGAGAATTATATTCTTCCTCATACTTGACAATATGTGAGTAATGTATTTAAATAATTTCACCATAGATTTCTCTGATAATGAAAAAAACTTTTCCTGTGATAAGTTATTAGTGACAATTTCTAAAATCGTATTACATTATATCCAGTCTATGTCTTGCATGTCAAACAACAAACATGGTAAGAGAAATGTGCTAAACAATTTACATATTTTGAAATATAATAATGATTACAAAAAAATTTTCAAGTGAGAACCACAAGTAGAAATCTATACCAAATTAATTCTGTAACAGAATTTGTCTTCCCTTACAATGAGATATATGTTATCACTATTCACAACTATTTTCACTATTTAAGTGTCTACTTCCTCGCTGACATCTTATGAGCTACTAAAAGCTGATTTCCTCAATTTTTGTCTAACATATTTTATGAAAATAAGTAGGCAATGTCCATATCTGTGGTAATATGGAGTTTGATTTAACTTACAGAGATGCTTATGTTTTCTGAAAATGATCCAGGATGGTCTAGGAATAGGCACCAACGCAAACACTTGGGAGTCAATTTTACCAAACAAGTTACTATCAGGAAGGGGTTTAACAGTAATAAAAAAGACAATTTAAAATGGCAGAATATTTTTGCAAATTTATGGATTAATTTAAATTTAATATGTAAGGCTAAACAGAAATTTATAGAAAATAGAAATATATTCAAAAGCTTCTAAGCAAATTTTAATTGTGCCATTTTAAAAACGAAAAGGTAAAATGAAGTTTGAGATGTTATGATGTGGGTAGGAGGAATAGTACAGAGTTTAAAACACTTGCCTAGCAAGCACAAGGCCCTGGGTTCAATTTCCCAGTACCGCATAAGGACTGCCTGGAGTTCCAGGCCAGCCTTGTTTACATAATGAGTTTAGGACCAGCCTGGATTACAGAGCCAGGCACTGTCTCGAAAGCAAACAGAACAAAACAAACAAATAAACAAAAAAGAATAAAAGAATAGCTATGAAGTCTATCTTTCGGGGAACACGAATTGTGGTATCCTTTTTCCCCCCTCACAAAAGTAAGTGAAGAGCGAAACAAAGCAATAAATTGTAGTAACTGCAGTAGAAACCTCGCTCCTGACATAACATTACTGATGACGTTACTAGAAGTGTTACTAAGATTAGCGAACTACTTAAAAATATGTGAACTTCTGATGTAGGTGTCAAGGAATGGCTCTTTAACTTGAGATAGTCACTGGCATCGTAGCGTGGGTGTTTTCAGAAGCAATACCTGTGTGCTGCCGAGTAACTGTGATGAGATGACATGAAAGTTTTTTTAGGCTATCTAGGCTGATCTGAAATTTTAGGATAATTAGTAGTAAATTTTGCTAAAAGTACACTGCATAAAGAATACATCAAGGGTTATATAGATACAAAGGTTCTCTTTATTCTCTTTAACTCTTTATTTTATATGAAAATATTGTTATAATATACTTAATTGTTTATCCAGAATCTACAACTTTTTAAAATAAGCAATATGCATTTTTCTTAGTTTCTATGAATACCACTATCTTCAGTAAAATAATATAAAGAAAATACTGTCCTAGAATTAAAATGTATGATACAACTCTGACTATCTTGAGACCAAAACAGATCAAAATAAAAATCAATAAACATTTTGGTATTAGGATGAAATAGTTTCTCAATTGTCAATTTCAGATTTTACTTTAATCATATCAACTTTAAAAATGCACATAGATGGACTACAGAGCGACACCCTGTGTCAAAAAATGTACATAGAAGCAGGGGTTGTGGCACAAGCCTATAATCCCAGCATTCTGGGAGGTTTGGGCAGTCGGATGTCAGGTTTGAGTCCCACCTGGGCATATTAGTGACTTAGAGAGAGACCTTGTCTGAAAATCAAAAATAACAGGTTGGGGATGGAGTTTAAGGACCTGGGCTGAACCACCCCATATCACTAAATAAATACATGCATACATACATACATACATACATACATGACTGCATAAATAAATATATAACATAAATATTTTATTAAAGATTATGATACCAAAATGGTTATATTTTCCATTGAGTTATAATCTGAAGTTGTATGTAACTCTGAATATGGGTCTAAAGAAAGACTTGCATATATCCAGTCTTTCAATATTGAGATTCTATGTCAAAACAATAAACTTTAGTTATTGATTAAAATGTTAGTTTCTATCTTTCAATGATGAGCTTCAAAAAAAAAAAAAATCGCATGTGCCCAGTTCTGGTGCAAGCTGAGATATTTCTCACCCTAAAGATTTTAGATTCCTTAAATTTGAAGGCCACATGGATGATTATGTCATAAATTTGAAGATTCAGGTTATTTAACAAACTAGGTTGTAAGTGAATATATGAAGCTATGAGGCTGTGCGTGTTAGACATAATCCTCATCAAAAAATTATTGTGAAACTCTTCAAGCTAGCAAGCTATAAAATGCCACATTAAAGACAATCAAAGACGCAGAAAATTCAATAGGAAAAGTATCACTATTGGGTATTCATATAAAAGTTTGTTAAATTAAAAAATCCCTAAGTAAATAAACTGATGCTGATCTATTTTATTAGTTTAAAAAGGATAAAAAAAACTGTCAGTGTTATTTTTGGGTTAAAATAATAATCCTCACAGTTGGCCAGGACAGAGGTTACCCAAGATTCCTTACTTCTAGAGAGTGCCAAAGATATATATTTTGGAGAGAACATGTATTCTCCAGGCTGGCCAACAGCTTAGGAAGGCTCTGTAATGCTTTACTCATTTCCAGCTGGCCTCTACCAGAAATAGGAATTCCTAAATTAAAGGAAAATCGTCACTGGCAAAGATCATTTACTTTCCTTGACCAGTGTAATAGACCATCCCCCAGAACCTCCTGTCACCTGGAATGGCAAGTGTCAATCTGTGAGTAGAGGAGCAGCCCTGGCTTTGGTTATGACATTTATTCCACAGTGGTTTAACGAGAGTGAAGCTGTGTTCCCAGTGGAGAGCGGACCTCCTAAGGAAACTGAACGATGACTTCTATTGGAAATTATTAGCGCAGCATTCCTATTCATTTATGTATATCTTTGGCAGTTCCGTCTCTCAACTTTTTAATAAAATGAGTGTGAAACAATACTGAAGAACAAAAGTTAGGCTTGTTTCTTTCAAATTTGCTATTATTTTGGTCAGTGTTTCAGCATCTTACTGAGGTAGTTCATCTACCTGATTTAAAAGAGAAGTCCTCAGAATTGAGTCCGTTTTTAGAGGACAGACATCTGAGGGTGTTTTCTCTGTTTGTGCGTAATTAATTATTTTTGGTTGGTTCATTTTAAAGTTCAGACCCATCTGGTTTCTTTAATGAAAATGGTCGCATACAGTTACAGTAAATCAAATGAACGTGTGTGGCAAAATCAGATTACTTATGAATGATTTAGAGAGAACTGGATATGTCGTGAAAAGGCTGTAAAATTATAAAACATTTTTAATGTCAAAATATACATTGATCCATACAAGAATGGGACAGAAGAATGACAATTGTATTACGATGTAATCGGTAACCATAACATGTTGGGCAGATGCGTGATTCTGCCAGAGCTTAGCCCAAAAATCAATGGGCATGCCAAAAGTAAAATAATCATAATCAAATGATGCTGCGAAGAAATTTTTATTTCATCAATATTTCCAGTGAAACATCTTCCTCTTAGAAAGATCATTTTGGAATGAGGCTGTTTACATTTCTTTTTCAAATAAAATACTTCCCATATTTAGTCCAACAAGTCTAGGTCAAAACGGGTCCTATCCTTTTGTGACCCTACAAGAGAGAAAATTTTCACATCGTTTTGTTTTAATAAATGAATCTTTGTTTTAAAATACCACAGAGAGCGGCACTTAGCTTACTCCAGTAGAAGAAAACTCCCTGTAGGGTCATGGGGAAAATTCTTAGGTGAGCTTTGACTCCGTTTGCTGTTTGTTTTCTAAGTTAGAAAATTGTAGTCTCAGCTGATGGTACACATTCTGGCCAAAGAGATTCTAGGACTGCAAACAAGTTTGCTAGATTCTTTAAAGATCAATCTTAAGAAACATTTTTTTTTTGGCTCAAGTATCATTATATTTAAATAAGAGTGGATTTACTTTTAGCAATTATGTCATCATGGGTTCCTGAATTACTGTACAGGAAACAGTGAAGAGAATCATATGACTATAGAAAATTTTATTGATTAGTTTAATTTTCCTGAAAAATATAAACTAGTTACTACTTTTTATTCTAAGATATATGAAATATCTTAGTTGTCATAAACTGGTCAGAATTACTCAAATGGATTATGCTAGAGAAATAATAGAATTCTCTCCTTAGCACACTTTTTTTTTTTGCTTACTGGATGAGAAAACATCATTTATTCAATAAAGACACCTTGTTTTCCCCAATACCTTTAATGCTTAGATTTTACCAACAAAATTGATTATATTAACACTACAATTTATAAAACCAGTATATTCCAAAAAGGCAAGTTCTGAAATTATATAGCTGTTACTATTAAAATCTTTATCACAAAATTTCATTGAATATGGCATAATTGTATATGAAATTCAATAGCAAATGTGTACTGTATGATAAAATATTGGAAATATTTTATAATATTCAGATATAGACTCCTGTTATTCTAACTGTAATGTAATACTTCTATAAATTTTAACTAATACAATAAAGCAATAAGTAAAATATGAACTGAAATGTCCACATACATTGTTTACATATACAATACTCTAGAAGGAGAATAAAAGAATTACTAACGTTTAATGCAAATTGCTTACATATAGCACAATATTGTTCCAAGTGAACACTCCAAGTGCTGAATGAGATTAGTGAGAAGAGTAAAGTAGTTCAGATATTTTTAAGGAAACAGCAACAATATTAATATTAAAACAACAAAAATTATTTAGAAAAGCATAATAGACAATGCATATCAGAGTTCTGACACTTCATTCATTGAGGAATCTCTAAGACCAGCGATCCCCAAACATTCTGACAGCAGAGACTCATTAGTTCCAGACCATTCTCCCAAGGACAGGGGGAGTGGGAGGGGGTGTACTTGATGGTGAGGCACAACAGGAAGATCATGGGAGAGATGCTCTGCCTCTTGTATCCGAGCGGCATTAGAACCTAAGAGGAGCGCGCTGACAGAAGTTAGAGCTTTGCTTTCTGCTCACCTCTTTGCTACCAGCTAATCTGTCCAGTTGTAAGATGCTTCTAAGGCCACAAAGCGGTAACTGGTCTGCGGTCTGGGGTGGGGGACCACTGCCCTAGAGGATCCTGGTCCGTGAAGACTAGGGTAATTGGAATAAACCATGTTCTAAGCAAGTGCAGTTTTACAAACAAAAAAGGTACAGCGACTGCTGATTTAGAAGTTGTTCAGATTGAGCTTAGTGAAAACAGCCGACTTGATGAACATGAGGTAATTCTGCAAGGCTTGGTTAGGTTAGGCTAGGAGAACCCTAGAACGCCGGAGCATCACGGGGCAGGAGCAGTGATAATGAGGTCAATAAAATCTTATGGAAATGACAGTGCTATCTTTTATGAATGGGTAGATCTGAAGACGCACGAGGGTAAGGAAAATGCAACTCCAATGGTGGTGAAAATTAAGAAAGAACTGTGGTATTACCTGGGAAGTAAAGAGACACCAAGGCACAGCCTTTCTTGTGCCTACAATAATTAGTACCAGGGGAACAGCCTTTAGCCTGGGCAGCTGGAAAGACAATATTGGCATTTTTCAAGAAAGGCAGAATTAGGAATGGAGTACAGTTTGAGGAAATAAAAATAAAGAACATCTGGTTTGTCAACAACTACACAGAGTGTGAGACACTAGTGGAATTCTGTCGCACTGTCCCGGGGCAGCTGAAGACAGAGTTAGGTCACTGAGGCACCCGACTGCCCTTCTGCCCTCGGACCGGCTTGTAAAGCCTCCCTTCTCTCATTCCTGATGACTTTTCTTCTGCTCTTCTGAATAACCCTACCTCGGGTCCCCTTGCTGGCAGCTGTGTTCTCTCACGTGCCTTTTGCAATGGGAGTTTCTTATCCTCCCAGGCTGTGCTCCGTCCCCAGCCACATTTAAACTTTGAGAATTTAAACATCTCGATGCTGATGACTCCAAAACTGTTATTTCCACCCCGTAAATTTCCTCCACAGGGCAGCAATATTTAAGTCTTTTATGAGCACATAAATCATAGTTCAAAATAAAACTCAATCTTCTCCTCAAACTTAATCTTTCTTGAAGGGTTTCCTGTCTCACGTTCAAGCCAGTTGCTTAGCCCAGGAAACTAACACGGGGAGTTTTCAACACCTGAACACCTTTTCTTCCTTGTTTTCCTCTAATCAACTCCAGCTTTGCTTATCTTTCATAAAAAAGTTTCAGATTCAACGGTAGAAAACAGGAAGGTAGACTACATGGGGATGGTAAGGTTATCTATGGAGGGTGGAGACGGAATTGTAGGAAGGAGAAAGTAAACTATACATGACTGACATCCGGTATATATGTGCCCCAGCAAACACACACTGATAAGCAGGAATATTTTGGAAGAAAACCTCAAACTCAAGGTTTTTCTCTCTCCTGACACTACAATGAGAAGAATTTGTGTAGGTATTGTGTCTCTGAGTCTATGCTAATAAAATGAATTATTTCATTTCATCTTACGTGAACAGAAGATGCAAAATTCTACTCAGGGTTATCTGTCTCCATTACTGAGACAACTCTCTTCTTGGAGTCCCCAGCCTCACCTGCCCCAGAAAGTACAGTGGACAGCAGTGTTACCTCTCACGACATGCATGCCATGGTTCGTTCTCAATCCTGCTGCCTGAAAAGATGTAAGAATTTTAAAAAAATATTAAGGCTGGAAAGCATCCAAATAGTTTAAAACTCAGAGTCCAATCCTTAGTTTTTTTTTTTTTTTAATAATGTATTGATCTTACAATGACAGCTTTTAGTGGGACAGATTTATATTTGTTTTATGGAATAACTGCTCAGTTTTCTTCCTCATATGGTTATTTATAACTTCATTAACTGGAAGAAGCTAACTCTCCAAATATCAATACACTTGTAGATATAATTAGAAAATAATTCTGAATACAAGCACTAACCCAGTACAACATTGTTTCCTTGGGTTGTAGATAATTTTAATTTGGCTTCCATGGACAATTTGTCACTCTCTAGAAAAAAACTAATTAACTAGCTTTTTAAAATTAAATTTAACTATTTTTTTTGACCCAGGAAACTCTATAGCTTAGGCTGGTCCTGAACTCACTAAGGAACTCACACCATCCTCATACTTCCCACATCAACCTTCTGAGTCCTGAGATTTCAGGTGTGCACTTACTGGCCAAGCTACTTTTTATGTGATGCTGAGGAATCAAACTGAGGGCTGTGAGCATGGTAGGCAAGCCCTCTCAGTACTGAGTTACGTTCCCAGCCCATAACTAGTCTTTAAATCTGAGTAATCTAATTTGAGGTCACCCACAGTGTATTGTAATAAATACCATCTGCAATAGTGAATTTTGGTAAAGGGAAAAAAATAAAAAAAAATACTTTTTCCTCCTTTAAAATTTACTACGTATAGAAGAATGTTAAAACCAAGAGTTTTTCTTGTTTGTTCATGGGTACCATGTCCCATGGGATCAATTTTCCATAGAATGTAACATTGGGAATGCAAATATAAAGAATTCTTAAGTCAATGTAATGTTGTTGTATAATAACGATGAAGTTCAGGTCTTTACTAATTACCAATTTTACTCATGTGCCCACTATTTTTCTCTATTTTTTCATCTGTCTTTGAGTTCATTCCTTTTATTCTCTACTTTGAGATGATAATATTTTCTAACTTTACATTCTACTAAAGTATTTTAATTTTGCTGTTGCTACCGACTCTTCACTTAAATTTGAATGCAAAGTCCTTCTAACAGCGGCTGAGTTTCTCTCTACCACGTTGTATTATGACATAAGTGCATAACTACATTTCATTGTATTAAACTAAGAAGGTTTACACATGCACCCGAGATGTGGGAGAACTTGCAAGCTGTTTTTAAGTGGGGTTGGGCACATGCCAGGATTGAGTCAGTCCGGTTACGTGAAAATCCATGGTACAGTGGTCCTATCCTGACCAAGGTGCAGCAAACATCCCTTCTGTAGGATGCTTCAACCTGCGGCTTTCCATCCCTTTCATTCCTTTTGACTTATTTAAAAAACACTAGACTACAGAATTATATGACTTAAGAAGGTGATGTGTTCTGGGACTAGAAATATAGCTTTGGTAGAAAATGTGCTTTACATTATGCAGAAGGCCCTGGGTTCATTCCCAGTGCGCGCGCGCGTGCACACACACACACACACACACACACACACACACACACACACACACCTTCTAGTTTTTTAGTTCATAGTATTCTTTTTTGTATCAGATCATGGCTTGCTTCTTTAGGTTTCATTCATACTCACTGAGATTTCTTTCAGTGGAAAGAAATTTCCTCCGTGATTTTTTTCCTTCTTACCTGTGTGCTAACTCACAGTCACCACTGCCAATGCTAGTTTCAGAGAATGACAAACTTCTGTATAGAATATAGAATAAAGGCAGTCAGGCCACCTACCCTGGTAGCCTATATAGTTGATTAATTAATGCTCTATCTGTGAAGTATGCAGTACAACAAGAAGCGAGAGAGCGAGAGAGAGAGAGAGAGAGAGAGAGCAAATAAATTTTTTCACTAGTATGTGAAATAGTTCAGATGAAGGCACTTAAATTGACTGGTGGCCACACAGATAAGGGTAGGACTCAAATGACAAGGAAATTAATGTATACACCGTTTTTTGTTTTAAGTATGTTAGTAAATAATATTTCATGAAACATTTGATCTTGCACTTGTCTGAATTGTTTTAGTTTAATGTTTTTAATATAAGAATATATCAAATTTACAATGATTGTGCAAAGCATACCCAGAGAGCTGGTACACTTTATTAATATGTACAATCTATTTTTGAATTTCTTTTAAAGCAATTAGTGTACTAACTACTTAGCAACTGGAAAATTTATTTTCTTATAGTTGTTGTTGAGTCCTAGAATAATATAAGCAGATTTTAGTAACATAAATAAAGCATGGTAGGAAACTTACTTTTACTAAGACAGTTCAAGATATATGCAAATCTTTCAAAATTATCTAAATAAATTATTAAGCAGTCAAAATATTCTACTTTTTTCAGATATCATATTATTTCCAAGAAGATACAAAATATTATAAACAGAATTTCAAGATTTATAACTATATGACCCTAGAAAATCTCTAAGAGAATGATCTCATAATAAGTAGAATTATCATTTACTTAAATGTGATTATTATATTTAGAAATCATGTATTAGGACTAATATAGTTCTGCTATTGGGAAGAATTATCTTAGTTTTAAGACTCCTCATATATCAAATTCCATTTTTTTTCAGTTGAACATGCTGAAAATGACATTTTTGTTTTCTGTTTTAGGAAAAGTTAAAAATGATTCATTGTCCTCACAAATTTTATAGCTTTTTCTTCTAAACAAAGATAATTAGTTACACAAGTAAATCATCTAAAAAGATTTACTATGCTTTTAACATGACTTTGGGTTACATCATCACAAAAAGACTCATAATCTCTATCCCAAATACCCATTAATAATGTCATAACTGATATGTGGCCAAAGCTAGTCATTTTCCAGAATTTTAAAGGACTAGCTAAATTTAAATTATGGATATGACTTTATTCTAGAAATTAACCTAGAACAATTATTTGCAATTATAAGATGTTTATCAGTAAAATTCATCTGAACAAGCATTTAACCACTGTTAATACTATGCAGAAATAGTGCCTCAATGAAAGCTTCCTAAGGGACTGATTTCTAACAGATAAAACAACATTCTTTTATTTGGTCTTCTCTTGCCTCTAATAATTCAAACCAGCAGTTTTCGAGGTTCAAGTAAAGGAGAAAGGTCAAATTCAGGCAGAAAATATGTCACTTTATTAAACATAAGAAACTCTGTTGTTTTTCAATTCTATGTTCTATAGTTAAGACAGCTTAAATGAGTGAACGTAGATTTATGTTTCTAGGAAACACGCAGGTCAGGTTTTTCCTCTCTTGGGGAAAGGTCTCAAGGTCACGTCCATAGTGGAGGCAGAGCACAGCACATAAGTAGGTCAACGGTTAACTCAAACCACAACAAAGCAATAACACTTTGTGTTCTTTTCCTTTTTTTGTCCAACTTTCTAGACTCAAAGACATAAGTGAGCAACATTCAACAAAGCTGCATTATATCCACCTAGAAATTCCAGGTCCCGATTTCATAACAGACATTTCCCTTTTTCACCAAAAATGGATCTGATACTTTTCCCTTTCAAACAGAGAGAAAAGCTTTCCACTCTACACAAGAACACTCAAGGTATAAATGCTGGCACACAGTTTGAGGCATAGACCTCCTTTTAGTTGACATTACTTTCCCCAGTTGAGCTCAGTAACTCTTAGGCAAGGGGAGAAGCTCAGGGTATGACATGCCTTCACCTGGTTCCCTGAGGGATCACTATTATCGAGAGAGGAGTGGGTTTTCAATGTTAGAGTTTGTAGATAGCCCATTGAAGAACGCTAAGTACAGCCAATCCAAGCATCAGTGCTAAGTCACCTTCTAGGTACGCTGATAGATTAAAAACCCGAATTGGATTTGAGTGAAGTTGACAGACTAATGGACCTCAGAAAGCACAAAAATCCGGCCACAAAAGCACACATCTTTTTGCTATTTCTGTCACTGGGACACATGAGATAAGAATGAGAGGCCTATGTGCTTTTTCTGTCTCTGAATACTTTAATCACTGAAACTTAATAATCACAGCAGTATTCCTTTTCCCTGTAATTGCTTAGGGATGGTATTCATTGAACATAAAAGTTATATATATATATATATATATATATATATATATATATATATATGCACAAAAGGAGGAGTGAAATCAATAAAATTCACATGGAGCCACTGGTTTTAATTTTTAATTTGTACACACTGTTGTTTGAATTAGTGATGCCGGGACCTCAAAGTAACAGAGAATAATGGCCTTTAAGGAAGAAAGAAGACAGGAAGGGCCTTTCTAAATGGAGAGAGCAAGGGAGGAAAAAACAACCACAATATCATGGAACTTATAAATAAGCATAGAAAGAAAGAAATAAGTTAACAAAGGTAAAAAGGCTTGGAATACACATGAAGATTTATTGGAGCCATCCATCTTTTCTTGTACTCGAGTGCTCATCAGTAGCAATAAACTCAAAGGAATCCAATCCTAGTGTGTTCAGGAATTAACTGGATAGTTGTGGTATATATATATATATATATATATATATATATATATATATATATATATATATATATATATATTCTTTTTCAAATTTCCCAGCAATCAATTTTCTTTATGATCTCTTGAGTTAATTTTGGTGTTACTCAAGATTTGCTCCAAGGCCAAAACATAGATACATCTTATTAGTCAAAAGTAACGGTATTTGTCATGCAAACTGGATTTGCTCACTGTATTTTCACATGTAGTGTTTCATGAGCTTCTAGTTCTGTGTCAAATATTCCAATAAGAGTTGGATCTTTTGATCTTCATGATTACATTTTTTAGACTTTGTAGTTAATTGGGGATTAAAAATATTCATCATTTAGAATAAATACATCTATTCTGGCAGTTTTCTAAAGTTTTCTCTGGTAGAAATGATTAATATATACAGAACTCCCCATAATACAACAAACGTGGAGTAACAGATCATCTTGCATCCTTCATGGCCCGCTGCCCTTTCACCTGCTAAAGTCCTCTGGCTCCCCAGGCACTTCAGTGCTCCATGGTCCCTTAGCTAGCATCTTCTCCCCTTCCTCACCGCAAGCCCTGCAGTGCCGAATGCACAGAGAATATAAACAGCTCGAATATGCACAGCTTGAAAGCACCATTCTTGTCTATTTTTCAGTGTTACTGATATGGATACAAATACACAAAACATACAATGAGAAACATTTTCTTATCTAGACCATGAGGACATCCAACTTGCCACCACCTCCTGCATTCCATGCCAGCACTCTTCCCTATTAAACTGCTCCATTTGTTTCCCTTAAAAATCAGGGCAGCATAAATCTTGAACATAACTGAGAATAGCTGTGGCTGATTCAAAACCCTTTGCTGCCTGGAGGTTGTTATGCCGAAGCGTGAAGCTTCCACACATGGCGCACCAGCTTACTTCCGTAATCAGGGGTAGATTTATAGTGGTTACAAATCCATTCACAGAGAGTGTCAATGGAAATTCTGAATATTAAAAGTAATGGGAAGAGAATATAGTTTGCTGCGAAAGAGGACATAATGTAAATATACAAATTTTTGTTACATAGGAAATTCATAAATAATCACAAAATAAATAATTTTTAAATGTCAAGGATTTCATATGGGGCAACACTGGGAGAGCTGGATAATCAACAGTGCTTTGCATATAGAAATATTTATTCCCTAATATTCTCGAGGTTATTCTCAAATAAATGCTATATTCCCCACTATGCCCTAGGAGTTACTATCTTTAATTCTGTTTATCAAGTAAAAAGGAAATAGAACACTTTTTGATGTTTCACATAAGCCATTGAGTTTTGATTCCATAATTTAAAAAATATAATACCAGAGTTGAAATTAGAATCATTTGTTTAATATTTACATTTCAGAAAGCTAGTGTACACCTGGATTTGATCAGAATTTTTATCTTAGAGCGTGGAGTTAGTATTTTATAGAATAAACAGATTAGGCATTTAATTCTATGAAGATCATGATCAAAGACAGAAGGATTTGGAATCAAATCTCTTACACTCTACATCTCATTATCGTTTACCATGATGATAAACTGGGACAATGATGAAATCACGGACTCTTGTTGCTGGAAATAAACAAGAGGATGCTCACCTTAGACCAGTCACCCATTCTCCATACATAGCATTTTGAATAGTCCTCACACTCCTCAGCCTCCCTGGGTCTGGTGGAGAGAACACATTTCTTCCTCGGGTTGGTGCACCTTACAGTTCGGTGACGTATGCCTTTGCCACACTTGACTGAGCACTGAAAGATAACAGCAGAGGGTTTGGATAGAGTTTAGTCATTGGGGGATGTAAACTAGAGATTAAATTGTGTTAACTGTTGATTTCTGATAACTTCTCATAGGTTCATGATCCACATAAGCGCCAGATTAAAAAAAAAAAACAAAGGACCAATAGACTTAACAAGTGTATCAGTGACCAGATGGGAACTATGGCAGTGTTAGAGGTAAACAGTTTCAGAAACACTGCGTATATTATTAAAGAAAGTAATAAGACGTTAGATTAATTTATCACAAATGCTACACCATGACCAAATTGGAAAATATCACAATTCAATTATATCAAGTTTCTGAACATTTGTCTAAGCGAAATCTTCATTTTCTTTTCTAATATTTACTCTTTTCTTTAACCTCAAGAAACGACAAAAAGTACAATTTTTACAGTATGCACATTTCACACAACTGAAATAGAGAAAATATTAACAAAAATTAAATGAATAATTTACCTAGAGATCATTCTTTCTGCATATATGGGCTGAAAATATGATCTCAGAGCTTGGCTAACTTCTCAGCTAAAGGATACTTAATTGATGATGGTGACATAAGCTGGGGTACACACACTGTGGGGGCCACCTCTTCTTCTACATGCACATCTAATTTATATTTATGCCACCTTCCACGAAATATGCATAAAGCACCCTTGTCTTTCAAAGGTGACAACAATAACAAATTGGATATGGACGTGACAATTGCACTGGGCTATGGTAAGGGGCGGCTGGAGCAGAGCAGGTAATGACCAACAAAGTCCAAATTATATTTACGTCTGAAAGGATCCAAAGAATGTGTTGCAGTGCATACTCAGCTATGTCACCACATTGCAATAACCACGCTGATCTCCAGATCCCTGTCCAGAGCCACAACGATGGACAGAGGCTGAGCTCGTGCCTGGCTCAGATCTACAGGCTCTAGCAAACATGGGTCCTTGAAAACTTGAGCATGGAACTGATAACATTTTTAAACAAATAAATCTTGCACAAATTAGTAATTATCTCATAATTTAAATATTTCATTTGAAGAGTGTGAGCCTTAAAGTAGACTACACATTGTGATTTGGGATTCCAATATCTATGTTTAGGTTTCATGGTAAAAACAAGCCCTGATTTGTAAAATCAACTTTTAAATTATATCAAAACAAGAGAGACTTAAAACTGCATATTCCATTTATTACTTTGGGACATATCAGTTCTTCTAACTGGTTGCAAAAATATGAGTAGTTGAATATTTCTGACCCATTTCTTCCTAAAGAGTTGGCAAAACATATTCTACCTGGGATGGAAGTGGGGTGTTTTTGTTTCTGAAATGCTCAAGAAGATCTTCCTTTAAGAACAACCTGAAAAGGTCACAGAACAGAAAGTCTGGTTCTCTATTAATTTTATTTTTTGGAACACTGAGTTAATTAAAGTATAGTTAGAACCTTCAATATCTAAGCCAGTTCATCATTTAAAAAGAAGTAGCTACTTACTTTAACAATTTTTTTTTTTTTTTGAGACAGTGTCTTGCTCTGTAGTTCAGGATAGTCCTGAACTTAGTACGGAGCCCAGGAGGCTGACCTTGAACTTACAGCAATCCTCTGCCTCAGCCTCCCAATTGTGCTAGGATTATGGTCAAGAGCCACATGCCTAACTTATATGGAGCTGGGAATCAAACTTGATTTCTTGTCCTTGCTATGCAAGCACTTTAACATTGATCTAGGCCTCTAGCCCCAAAAGAGGATTTTTCTATGTGTCATCTTAGGTCCTAGTTGGTAGCCTAATTAAATAGATGGACAGCTTTTTTTTCTGTGCATGTGTATATCTTTACATATGCATATGACTATACAAGTGTGCTTGTGTGGATTCATGCAACCATACATGCTGCTGATCACATTATCATTTTTTACAGAAAAAATTAAATATCTTCCCTTCTTATGCACAAAATTATTTGACAGTATTCTTATTATCAAAAGAATTAATCAGGAGTGTAATTCTAAAAACATTATCTGCCGTGCAGAGAGGCCCTGGGTATGATACAATGTGACTTTGCAAAAGCTTAGAGTCAGACAAGGAAAAGAGGAACATAGGGGATGTGCGCCGCACCTCCGACCACACTCCAGCCTCCCACACGGTCATGCAGTCCTGACCCTCGCAGCGCTGGGCAGAGGCAGGCTTAGGCCCCGCACAGTCTCTCTCCCGGGCTCTAATTAGAGTCCCGTTGCTCAGCTGCTGGGTACAGGCCACCTGTCTGCTCTGCATCCCTTTTCCACAAGTTCTTGAACACGTTGTCCATTCTGTCATCATCCATCTGAAAGTAAAGCAAGAGTCACCGGAAGCAAGTTACAAGGTATCCGCAAACTTATGTCTGACATATCTAGAGTTAGCAGGCGGTGACGCAGTAACTGCACATTTTTCTTTGTAGTTGCTTCAACATGTGTGCTGTTTCTATTGCCTTCAATGCTCCATATGGCTTGGTAAAGAGTTTGTTCTTATCAGTGTGTCAAAACGTGTTTCCGACTCTGTGCTGTTCTACATGCTAATTTTTACTGCACATCATTTAGCCCTAAATGACCTCATGTTTTTATTTCTGAAAAAGGAAAACTTCATTGTAACTTATGTAGTTCAGTGTTGAGCCTGAGAAGATTATTGTTAGTCTGTCATATTAAGTATGACATCAACCTACCATGTTGCTTTGAAGTCCTGGACGTTTTCTAGGGTGAATATTTATCTTCTAGATTTGGTTAAGTTTCTGCTTTATATTTCTATATTTCTATGATCATTTAGAAAATAATTTCGATATAAATGGATTTATGTATCTTTTCTGTGCAACTATGGGACTCAGAGGACAACTGTGGGTGTTGGGTATTTCATCCCAGCAACATGTAAGTATGTAAGACAAAAGTAAGATGCTGGATTCTAAGGACAGAAAACATTTTTATATTTTTGAATTCATCTAATTTGAATGACCCTCAATTGCAATCATCAAGACACAGCCTTATCATAAAACAAACTACTCATTTATCAGTCCATTTTATATTTGGCACATAGGGTGCCACTGAACCATTTGTTGACCTCTCTTTAAAACTAAATGTGGGTGGAAATTCTAATGTTTCTTTCTAGGGTGGAGAACGAGAAAAAGAAGAAATAAAGGTTGTTCTCTGCCAGAAAATCTTGGAAAGTTTTCCTGTGATGATCTTTAATAATTGCCCACTTTATTTTTTACTTCCCAGTAATTTGGTTAAGCTCACCCACTTCAGTTCGTGGTGGTTTAAAATATACTGCCTCTCTCTCCAAAGGAAGGAAGATAATGATCCCTGAGAACAACAGCAGCAGCAAAAACTTGTAGTCTCCAGCTGCAAAAAATTCTTGCTCAGAAACGTACTGACCTTTTAGAACTTTTCATTTCACCGAGTCATTACTGAAACATTTTCCCTCCAAGATAGCTGAGGTCAGTGAATGAGCAACAAATGACCTGTACTGTACACTCTGCTCCTTCACAGAGGAAGGGAGGAAGTGACCAACAGGCTCTGGTCTTTAAGGCCAACTGGCTCAACATTTCTGATTAACCAGGAAAAGCTGACACTGGTTCATCAAAACGAAAAATTTACATGGTACATCAATCAACTTTTTATATTTTAATACATTTTGATTAACCAGGAAAAGCTGACACTGGCTCCTCAAAATGAAAAATTTACATGGTACAGCAATCAATTTTTTTATATTTTCATACATATTTTGCAAGGTAATAATAATGTTGATAAGAAAAAAGAATTCTTCAGAACAGTAGTTACTGCACGGGTTCTGGTTCCTTAGCTGAAAGGAAAATGCCTACAACTTCTGTTTATCTACGGCCTCCCTGAACAGAAAGGACTCAAGGACGTGCTCGTCAGCACTGCCAAAGTCAGCCTACTGGATGGCTTCTTTGCAACAGAAAAGAGCTTTACCCACGTAACTACTCAGTCAGCAGCATGGGATATGAAACCCCTAAAGGTGTATCAACGTGTTTCCCACGTTTGCACATCTTTTTATATATCATTTTCTCTTGTTTATATTTTGCAGGGGTAGGATATTACAGTAGGAGAACAAAAGAAAGAAGTTGACGATTAACTGTTGATATCTAAAATGCGCTGAATCTACAATAAAGTAAGCCTTGAAAATGCCACGTTGTGAAGCAAGAAAGTGTTTTCTAAAATCCTTTAATCTGGAGGGCTTAATGATTGGGGTTTATTATAAGGCAGAAATAGAGAGCAAGAGAAACTAAGGTCCTTGAGAATTCTGGAAGAGAAGCTGAGGGACAGAAGGACACAGTGCTTCTGATGTTCTGATGGGGTCTGGCTCTAGGTCCTCGCCAGGCCTGCTATGGTTGACTTACTGTGGGCAAGTTCTAACATACCATCTCAGAAGATTCGGAAGCAAATAGTTAAACGCAATCAAATAACTGTATTTCTAAAAAGAATACCCATAGGCTGCTACCTTCAACCTTGCTATTTAAAAGTCCACATTTGGGTACATATCTCCATATAGGTTTTTAAAGAGAACACGATGTCGCTGTTACCCTAAGTTTTACAGGACGGTGCTATAATGGTCCAACAAGTGCTTAGCGACTGCTAGAATAGAATTACCTTGTCTGACAAGGTTGCTCGTTGCACTTTCGGATCTGTGGCTCTGGCTTAGTTAAATATCTGCACTTCTTGTTGTCCACGATGCTGATGTTTTTGTTCATGATTTTTGTGCACGACACAGCTGTCTTCCTTTCCCCTGAAAAGAGCAAACCGACACATAAAGGAATAATATCTCCGGCCTTTGCGATGTGGGCTGAGGAGAGGTAGAGAGGCCTACAATTTTTGCAGATATTTTAAACACATTTTTAGTACGTCAATGAAGATGATACTGCTTATAATTTACACAAAAAACGTACCTATACTCTTGAGATTTTTTTTTCTCCTTGGAAAGTAAATGGCAAGCGTTACACTGTCATAAGATGACAAGATGTTAATTGAAGATCTTTTGTGAAAACTGTATATGTACAGAATACCAGGAGTCTCATCTCCCTCATGAGACTTTTTAAAAGCAAACAAACCTAACATAAATGTGCGAGCATATTGATTTACCTGCTGTCCACTGCCAGCGCTGTGTAGTGAGTAACAGGCAGCAGGCTTATTGTGACTAAATATAAGACCCTTTATGCTACCCTGAGAAACACTTCAAGAATTCTAGAAATTTTTATTCACAAATGGTTTTTTTATTGAAGAATCATTGGCAGTCTTACCATCTTTCATTAGATTTCAAAAAACTTAATTTTATACTTTCTCTGCTGTGACAAATTTCAGTCACCAGAATGACTATTTGCATGTTGTATTCATTTTGTTTATAGCCCTGAATGCGCATTTCCCTGATAAAACTAGCATTATTAACTTAAAATGTCTAGTACTTATGTACTAATTTCTATTTCTGTGTTTTTCACTTAATTTCCTGTGAGTAAAAAAAGATATGTGCATAAGCTTTAATAATATATTTTAACTTATTGGCTGCTGCTATAAAATAATTAAATCAGTTAATAATTTTAAAGTCATACAGGTCATGAAGGATTAAGAAGAAATCACAGGGCTTCTGGGTCACTATTAAGAGTCCCCTTAGCTAGGGCCGTATGACTGTCATGCAGTGGTAATTAGGAAGCTCAAAGCACTCATGCTGGTCACGCCAAACATGAAAGGGTAGGCTGGTGCCAGAAAGGTCAATCTGTCACTCAATTAACGGAAAGAGGAAGCTAGCAAAGGGAGGAGGAGAAAGGGATGCAGAAAGAGAGCCACTTTGATTCATTTCTAAGCTCTTTGTTCAGTTTGACTTCAGTGCGAAATGGAAAGAGAAAACAGCATGGCCAAGTAAAGGCAAAAGAACACACAGGATTCCTCACTCAGCACAGTCTCACCCATGTGCCCTACAGGCATGACTACATCTATATACGGTATACAGGTATTGATTAACCAACAATCATGTCTGGGACCAGGACATATCATGTTGTTGAAACCATTAGACCTTCCCTTCTAATTGAGGTAGCACAATGTTGGCCAATCATTCTTTTTCTAAGGAATCTTAGGATTTTGGTGTAATGTAATAGAGTTTATGGAAGTTCACTACAGCCGAAGAGAGGGCCAGGCAGGTCACTGACCTTTTCCTATAAGTGGGAGGAAATACGCCTCAATTACCAGGACCTGGTGCTACCTGAAGGCTGCGTGTGTGGGCCAACAAGTAAAAGTCCTGAACTAGACCTCCAGCCACAGATTAAAAAGCGACACTTAGTATACATGAAATAGGAAAAATCCATGCCCCATAGATTACTGAAACAGAAAAATGCTCCCTTTCCACACAGAGACATCCTGGCATTGGGTTGCATGGGTTGGTAAGCAGGTGAAAACACCTTTGGCCATAGACTCTATGCACAAACTACCTACTTGAAGGCAACAGCTATATTTCAGAGGTCTTCTAGCCTGAGCAATGAAGCTCAGGGAATGAGAAGGTTTGAGGAATGGCAAGCTTTCAGGCTAACTGGACACACAGGGGACTGGACAGTCAATTCCTTGGCAGGTCAGAAATGATAAGGGGGTGGCATCAGACTTAATCATAGTCTAAACGCAATATCTGTGAACTTCTTTTAAAAATCTTCAAATAAACTGCTAGAGAAGCAGAACTAACTTAGGCTTTTCTCCCCCTGAATGTAAAAAGATAGAGCTACTAAAATGTAAAAAAATTGGGGACAAATTTTTAATCAATTTTGGTTCCCTATGCCTCAGGGGATCCTTCATGGATTGATGCAAATATTAAATATATAATAAGCAAGTTGTGTATTATAATAATAGCATATAATTCTATATTATGATGATAAGTGTTACATTTATGAAATATAAATATTAGTTTTAAAACCTATTTGGAAGCCCTTGTAGATATAAGATATTCATAGAGAATATAGTTGCCTAAATTTCTTTAAACAATGGCACTTTTCCTGCTACTGCACAAAAAGGATGGCAGACAGACATGATGCAGAAAGATTTTACTGAACACATGTATATATGTAGCCAAGGAACAAATGAAGAACAGTTACATTGATAATTTTTCTTATTGCAGATAACAGCAAGCTTTAGTTGTGTGAGTGCATAGGTACTTCATAAAATTATTCAAACATTTGTTTAAGATTTTATTAATCATAAGAAATACAGGTATCTGTATCATTTTAGGGAGCATCGATGTGGTACTTGAAAAATAATCCATAAAGATAAGTGAATATGAATGGGGCATTTCTATCTAAATTGCAATAAAGAAACTTATATGATAACTTTTGGCAGAAGAAATTCAATTTCTTTTTAATTATGAACAAAAACAATAGAATCAGAAAATATATTGCTCAGATAAAGACACCTAATGCCTATGAAAATCCAACTAAGATCTTAAAGCCATATAGAAGTGCTATTGTTTTTCTCTTTTTATATATTTTTAATGCCCCAATCTACGTGGAAATTTCCATTATGGTATCTAATAACATCAGCCACAGGGCTCACAGTACTGTGGAACGTACGGATAGGCCGTGCCAGGGACTGGCCTTCCTCCCTGAGCCCTGAGGAGCTCAAGCTGCTGGTGGGTATCACTACTTCCATGGCAATTCACTCATTCTGGGTCATTCTTACCATGCCTGTTTGGATGTTTATTAAAGTAATTACAAATTAAAGAAAAAAATCATGTATTTATCTCTGAAAAATTTTGGGAAACACTAGAAAAGGCCATCTTAATTTGCTGGTTCCTTGGAATGTGAGACATTTAACAAAGAGGAGACATTCTATTAAGTGAGCCTTCCTTGCCAGTCTCACAAAGAAATTGCTTGCTCCTCCTGTGGCCTGTGCTTAATGCATCAAAAGGATATGTTACAACGAAACTGGAGTTCATTCAGGTAGACGCCATTTCTTGGACACATGTTTGGGGTAGGCTCAATGTGTCAGTATATAAAATCAAAACTCTCTATGCTATTGGACATTCTCATTTTTACATAAAATTCTAAGTTTATAGGAGAGAGAATACATTTTTTTCAGATTTCTGTATATTATAAATTTTCCTATAGATTTAAAAATGGCCTGTCAACCTAAGAACCAAAAGTACTTATGCTTTATGAGAATGAAGGACTTTCCTGTGAGCTCTTAGAGCTATGTACACTGCTACATATTCTTTAGGCATACCTTCTTTCCTTAATTGAAACAAACTACAAAATAATTTCATACTACTATATTTACATCTTGGCCATTCTTTTATATCTTCCCATAAAATACTTATGCAATATTAAAATATTGTTATAAGCTTAGTTTGAAGATGAAAATCTTCTTTTTTACTTAAAATATTTTGTACTGTCCACAATATTTGATATAATGATCCAGTTTAATCTTGTCACTTTTCTGTGCACATAGATTTTAGTGGGTCCCACAAGTTTCAATGTATGTCTTACTGCAAGGCCAGCACCATTATTGAGGTGTCTCTTGAGCTGACTCTCTTCTGTTTTTTTTTTGTGACCAGGTCACTTCCCATTCCCCAGTCTTCATATTATTCATCCTAGTAATAAATATTCTCACGCAGTGTCTTTGCACCTTTATATACCTGTGGAAGGCTTTCTCTACCTCCTTGTATCGCTCCACCTGATCTTACTGTTATCTGAACCTTATCTGATGGGCAGTGAGCTCTCTGAAAGAACCACACGAATGGCTTAGCAATAGCGGCTCTCAGTCCGTACTGCGCAAGGAATGAATGGGTAAAACTTAAGCATGCATCTTAAGGCTTCGGTGTTTTCTGCACTGAGAAGTTCATCTCAGTCCTGAGTTTCTTTAAATGATGAAAAAATGAAAACAAAATGACCAATAATGTGGAATTCTAGTCTATAGCAAAATCAAGATCATGGAACATCACTTGAGCATTAAAAAACCAAACTTAAAAAGAGTTTACTTTAATATAAAATGTATTTTTTCTACTATGAAGAGACAGCAGAACATGAAAAGGTATTTTATTCTATAAGTAAAATAATGTAGAGAACACTAGGAAATAAATAGGTTCCAGCATATTTTCTTGGTGAATAACATTTTAGAACATGTATACATAGCATCCTAAAAATAAACCAATTGTACCTTTAAAAATGCTCTTTTCTGTCCAGATTATTCTAACAGATTTTAAGAGGCACAAACAGCTGTACTGAAGAGTTGCTGCCAGCTGTGAGTCCAAGGGTCAGACATCTCCCAATGACTGGAAATGCACGAGGAAAACAATGTGTGTCCCAGAGTAGGGCACGAATGAAAAACATGAAGTTCGCTAAACTAGACAGAGTTGGACAAAAGTGAAGCATGTGGAATGGCGACTAGTTTTTTTACGCTGCATCTTTGTAGCAATTCCTAACATTATGTTCAATTTGTTTACTTTTTCACTTGTTCTAAAAGGGGTTACTGAATCTTGCCATCTGCATCACAGGCTCTCTTCCACTAACCAGATCAAAATCGATCCTAAAGTAATGCACTCAATGCTGATTCCACACAAAACCTTCAGACATCATGGAATGGTAAATCTGTAATACTCCAAAGACCAAAATCCCCCAAAACGTGTCTTTTATGTCAAAATGAATATTGTAATAAGCCGATTCACATTTTTGAGGTGCCCAAACACCTGTCAACTATTTTTAGATGTTTTAGAATTCCAATTCAAAGAAACCATTTATTTCAAATACATTTTAAGCTGTTTGAAAACAAACAGACTTATTTTCATGGCTATGCTAAAATCACATTGACAAATCCATTCAACATTTTGTAGGCATGATACCATTCTTTGAAATGACTGTAATAAAAAGTATATGAGAGAGGATATGTTATTGGAATAAATGTACTTGGGGACCACAATACTTGGTAGATACTTTTAGGAAATATTCCTTTTAAGAAAGATCATTTCTTCAGCCTTATATAGCCTGTAATAATTACCACTAAGAAATTAAGACTATGTTTAATGATATACGTTTAATTTGCTATCATTTTAAAACAGTTTAAGGTATTGATGTTAAAGATTATTAACAGGACAGAGGAGGACATAGCTCAGTAGTCTAAAGCACTTGCCTAGCAAGCACAAGGCCCAGGTTTCAATTACCCAGTACCACATAAACCTGGCATGGTTGCACATGCCTGTAATTCTGGCACTCAGAGGCCAGGCAGGGGCATGGCCATGCATTCAAGGCTTGTCTGGGCTACACAGTGAGTTCAGGACTAGCTACTATAAGGTGAGATGATACCTCAAAAATAACATAAAGATTTTGAAAGACAAAACTTTATTCAGACCCTATTACACATTTTAAAAATTTCTTGTTTTCTATTTGTTATTGTCAACCTGATAATTTACAACAGAATTTTAAAAATGTCAAACATTTTCCCTTAATAAATATATTTCTATGAAGTAAAATAATGTTTATTATTATTTCTCTTTGCTTTTGGATATAAATTTTGCATGAATCTGTTTCCAATGTTCTGTGCTTTGAACATACTCTCATCTAATTCATGAATATGCTGAAAGATTATAATGCTCTTTCTGGCTGTTAAAAGCAAAAATAGGAAGTTAGAAATGATATGATTCTTGAAATGCTGTCCATGCACTTTGTTTATGAACTGAACAGAACACATATCCAAAAGCCTAGGAATGTTTCGGCATTGAAATAAGTACGTGTCCTATTAACACAGTCTATGATAGTTGATGACTACGTGTATACACAGTGGAGAGTTTGAAGGGAAGAGACATTCAAACAAGAGCCACATAGGCCTCATGCATCATTAGGAACATTATACAAAAGCAGCCATTTGAAATAAAAATAAGGATATTTCTAAAATTTTACTCTATAGAATCTTGTAAGATATCTCTTTGAATCCAAAGAAAACCTAAATTACCTCCAGAGGACAAGCTGTTTTGTGAAAAGAAACTACATTGAAGTCACCCACTGCCATGAAGGCCACAATTAGGAAAAAAGAACTTTGCCTTGAAAGTCATGGCTTCCAACCCTGGCTCCACCGCGTGTGGCCCATGTGACCTTGGCGAGTCCTTACTGGCTGTGTACCTTACATTTTTTGTGCATAATTAAAGAATCATGATTAAGAGTATCTGATATCCCACCGAATTAGAAACTTAAAAAAATTATAGTAACTTTTTAATCCTTAAGGTTTAGAGACTGGCAAAAACATATTCCAGCAACTATTTAATATGATTTTGGGGAAATGCTCTTAATTTTAAACAACTTGCCTTTTCAAACTAAAGATTGCCAAGTTCAGCATATCTAACTAATTCTGATGTAGTGCCCCACTCTGTCTCATCCCACCTGCATTCTGTTCCAACAGTTGTGTCGCTCTCCTTTGTGTGACAAGCTTTTCATTCTTTTTCAGAAAATACCCATCGACAAAGGGTAGCATTTTTCTCTTAAGGATATCCATGAACTCCTCTGATGTACACTGTCTTCCACTTACTGCCACAGGTATCTGCTTTCTTCTCACGGCAACGTTTCTTAAGTAACTTAGTATTTCTTTCTCCACTTATTCTGCTATTTTCTCTTGAATCTATGCTTAGTCCTTTAAGTCAAATGTACCATTAATAGAAAATTTTACAAGGTCAGCCTCGATCTCCTGTGCTTCAAATATAATAAGTACATTATAATTGAAATATAATATTATATGTAAATATAGTTGTCAATTCTTTGTCTAATTTTTATTACTTAGTAGGTTTTCATCCACTTGGTCATTGTCTCTGTTATGTGCAGTTTCTTTTCTTGCTTTACAGGCCAGCAATTTCCCCTAATGGTTTTCTTCTACACTGTTGAGCGCCCATTTTGATCTATTTTTTTATGTTTCATCCCCACCTATCTAAACTCTAAACAATAGAAAACTCCAAGACTCAGTTTCCTAGTGGCTTCTGAGTTTCTTCGCTCCCTCCTTCAGAGACTTTACCTAGCCACAGAATTTTAATATATTAATCATATATTGTATATCTTTAGGAAAATAACCCTGAGTTCCAGACCCAACTGCTTGACATCACACTTAGATGTCCAAAAAATATTTCATATTTATGTTCAGAATCAAACTCCATCATAACCCTTTTATTGCATGCACTTTCCTGTATAAGTCAATGGTGACCTTATCCTGCTAGTTGGCAAAACTCTCACGTTCCTCCTTGGACTCCCACTGGTCCACGTTCAGCCCAGCAGCACAGTCTCATGGGTCTATTTTCAAAACCCATACAGATCCAGACCACTTCACCCTCCTCTATCACTACCACGATGATCCAATGACTATTAATTTACCTCTATTTTGGAATTATTAAAGCAACCTTCTGAGTGATTCCTGATTTCTACCATTTGCTTGATCCTGTTGACTCCCAACTCAGAAATAACCTTTTAAGACACAAGCCATAAAAAGTCATTTCCCTACTGGCACCTTTCCACAGGTCTCTGACATTATCCAGAGCAAAGGATGGCCATACAAGAACCCCTGGTCTTTCTCCAGCATGACAGCTCTCTTTCTGCCACAGGGCCATCGCCTAGAATGGTCTGCCTGCAGATAGACCCATAGCAAATCTCCGTGCATAGCCACTGCTAATTGGATTAATTCTTGCGAGCTCATTGAGGACTGTTCTCCACCATACTGAAGCCTGTACCCACTACTCCTCATGTTGAGAACTACCGTTTATTTTCTCTTTTGTTTATTTTTGCCCAGAGTTTGTGTCACACTTTGATACAGGATGTTATTCATTTGCATATTTTTTGTGTCCTCTATGTAAACATGCTGTTCTGTGTGCCAGTTTCTTTCAGCACCTCTGCTAAAACAACACTTTGATTATACATATCAACAGTTTCTTTATCCAGAAAACAAAGTGGATGGCTCACTTTTCAACACAAGCCACTTCATATTAGATACTACATATATTTTTTGCATACCAAATTCATCTTCTTTTAGCCTTAAAAATTTTATCTTATACAATGCTGCATAAAATGTTACTAAGTGGAAGTGAAAACTGAAACCCTACGCTGCTGATGCCCTGGTTACACGGGGTGTGGGGGGTCTCAGGACCTGGGACCATACCTCGCTTTTACTACTAACTGGTTATGGAGGCGACAGCGATTTGTTTCATGGTGGGACATAATGTTTCATTGGTAAAATAAAGAGTAAGATTAAGGAGATTCTTAGTCTCACATTTTATGCTGAAATAATTTTGTTACTTGGCTTCCTCAACCTTTAATATAGAAGAAAAATAAGAAACCTTTGTGTATAACTTTAGGATGCTCTACATCTATTGAATGCAGTGACACACTCTTTTCTTCAAAAAAAGAACAAGCTGAATAAATTTGGGTGATTAAATTATTTTCTTCACATAGTCTGCATGCTTAGCTTAAATGTATTGGAACATAGAAGTAAAATCAATACTGTCCTATGGAAGCACATTTTCTTTTAATTCATAGCTACAGTTCTTGTGAGCAAGCATGCCTTGGAATACAGAGTTTTTAAGATTATACAGAAGAAATGGAATGCAGATATACTGCATAACAATGTAAACGGTATCTAGGACACCTGATGAATTTTGAACAATTACATTACTATCTATACAATAAACACATCGAGGACCATAGCAGGTGAAATGCCTAACAACCCTTTGTTGGTTCAAGTAAGATTTTGCCACAAAGTACTTCAGGTATTTAGTTAGTAAGTGCGTCATCTTAAAAACTCCCAGCTACCCATCTTGTGGCTTGCACAGTTGCAGAGTTGGGTTTGGTCTCAATTATCCATAGTTAAAGAGAAAAGAATTGCTGGTTGGAGAGAGAAATAGTTTTAAAGCCTTCACCTCCTCCACACGTCGCATCACAATCTTCCCAGCCCGTGTGGGTCCACATGAAGAGGGGCTCGGGGGCCTTGGCGCTCTCGTTCTCTGGAAGGGGGTCTGATGGGACAGTGTACTCATAGTGAAGGCCATAATTCTGATCTTGAAACAGGAGCACCTGTAACACAGAGAGGCAATAAAAGCAGGTTGAAAGCACAGCACACTGGAGTATAAAACTAACGCTATTGATACCCAGAAAAATTTACTACCGGATGAGCATGCCACTTCCATGCACAGCAGAAACAGGATAGGACTCTTAAATGTTAATGTTATTATACTTCTGATCTGCTAGCTAAGCCATGGAGTAAAGCTCACACGAATGAGATCAGATACCTGATCATTTTCTTTCAGTTCCATGGACTGGAAAGTTTCCCAAAGCAACAAACACATGAAATTCCAGTGGGGGTGGGAGAAATGCTGGCAGGATGTTTGCCCTAAGTTCAAGATATGACCCACAATATCTAACACCTCAGCCTTTCCACTCCTACATAAAAAGGAAGTTGGACAGGAAGTTTCTGAGCTCACAGAGAGGAGTATGGAGATTTTGGGGGTCAATGGACCCCATCAGAAAAGAGAAATTCTAAGCCAATCAGAGGGTTCGATTTTTATTGCATGTATGCCGACAGAATCTTGGCAAGGTTAATAATTTTCCACCTGTAGTACAGAGTTTATGCTTTGAAAATGAATTTAAGTCAAAATATATTATAAAATAAGAATTAATAGTTATGCATTTAACTACATATATGTAGACAGTTCAATACACCATAACAGATGCATGGGAATGACTGAACTTAGTTATATTGTGTCACACCATTGATGGACCATTGCTGGTTTGTTATCTACAGGGACCCAGTGCCAAGCTCACAAGTGAATTAAAATGAGTGCTTATAGAAATTTAGTGAAAATATACATATGTGTTTATATATTTAAATGAAATAAATAACGAATCACAATCTGTACTTCTTTATTTCTTTATAAATTCTCTTTCAAAAATGTATCAGGTACATCACAAAACACATCACTTCTATGAGCCTGAAGATCTATGGGAACAACCCACCTCATATAATGAGATGCACACAGCACATCCAAGTATATTTTAAAATACTGCTAACTCTTTAGGGAACTTTGTTCAATATTTAAGAAGTGTCTAGATTGTTATAAGAATAGTTAATTCTGAGTGAACATTCACAAGGAAAAATTTAAATGAGTTCAAGATGAAGGGTCAAATATTTCATTTATATTATATTTGCTTCTCTATCTTAAAGTTTGTAGTATATCAACTGAAGTACTAAGATGATATATTTTGAGGTGCACACTGGGAAACTAGTGTGTTGTATTTAAACAATATTCATATAACTAAAAGGTGATTTTTAAGTTCACAAATTAATAACATGTTGGGTTCAAAGTATATTACTGCCTATTTTGGCTTAAATAGTTCATTTGATATGGCTCATTATAAGTTTTTCTGGCTTAGTAAATTTAAAAAGAAATAACTGAAATGAGTTTTTTTTCTTTTCAAAAATCACTTACCTTGTTTATGACTATCACCAGAAAATTACCTAATTTTGATGAAATGAATAGAACTATAACAGCTTTTTGCCAACCTAGTTAATTACATGAAAACATGTTTATTTTTCCTACTAAACTACCTTCTCATTGATGGAATTTCAAATTGTTCTTGAATACCCGATGCCATTTAAAACAGAAACATTGGCTACAGAACCATTAGCTCTTTCTCAAACCATCTGAAGTTGGCAGTATTTTTTGCAGTAAGGAAAGTGTGACCATGTTGAAGTCCTGGGGCTCGTACGGAAGCATGGCAGGGGCAAGCACTGCCTTTCAGAAATCAGACCAGGTTGCCGTCTGTAATAGTCATTACAGAGCAGTTTCCCTTGGATTACTGAATAAATCCAGGTCACAGAGATGCCTTCTTTTAGACATAGTTCACTGACTTTAATTACGCTTCATGCTTCCAGGAAAAACTGTGGTAATTACCAGTCAGATTAAGGATTCTGCAGCAAGAAATCTCCTTTGGCCTAATACTGAGGTCACACACATACTGTTTTAAAATTTTGAAGTAAAGGCTCAGTTCAAGGGCCTCTGATCTCATTCCATAAAAATGAAACAGGGAAAGAAAAAAAGCCAAAAAGATACTTTTATATCAGTTAGGCAAATTTAATGACATTTTCTAAAAGCCAATCACTGAAGCCATGTTTGCTGTTGATAATGTTATTGAATGTGACCCAACACGGAAGGAGATACGTGTTGTTCACACCCTCGTCATCTTTCCCCTCTTCTTCTGGATGGCACAGGGCACAGAGTGGCGTTTTCAGCTGAAATTATGTAACAGGACCCAGAGGAATTGTGAGTAGAGGTATAAAATAATTTTCTAAGAATATGCATATATATGAAACAAGATAGTTTGGTATGAAATCTAAACTTCACAGAGACAGCAACAGTAGTAATTATTTATTGACACTGAAATAAATTGGGCAGCACTGAACAGATTCCTTAACTTTTCTCAAACCTGCTTCTTTTTGGTTTGTAAAATGGGGTAATGCCAATAACAGTACATATTCCACAGGTTATTATGATAATTAAAGGTTCTAATAAATGTAAGCCACCTTGGCCATGGTCTGACTTGCAGTGTTGTGAATGGTGGATATTACTGGGTTGGAAAAGCAGGGAAAGAAACCATTTACTACATTCCTTTACTACCACTGGTAGTAGACTTCAGTTATACAAGACCTCGTAATTATGGCCAGCCATAAGGACACCAGGTAGAAAATGGCTAGCAATGCAAAGCTCAGGTTCTTCCCCAGACTAAATAAACCAGAATGCTCATTTTAACAAGAACCTAGCTGCAGGCTCCTTGTGGCAAGAGAAGTCAATGGGCCAATCTGTGACTTGAACCTCTGGATCTTTCACTAGTGAAACAGATGTCTCTAATTAAACACAAATGCAGTTTCAACTGCATGGGAATATTAAAGAATGTGGACTACCACACTCCAAATAAAGTCAGTTAGTCGTGTGTAAAGTTCACTGCTTATGAGCAGAGTTAAGGAGTCTGAATTTTATATTTCTTTTTGCCACCAGAATAGAAAACTCACACTAGCTGTGTGGTCAGTTCTCTGACTGCCATGATTAATGTCAAAAAGAGCTCATGACCTGCTACCAGCCTGGACTAGGTCCCGTTGTTCAAATCCCTTCTCTCCGAATTCTCTCCAGAGGTATATCTTATCTTATAATATAAGACATAGTAAAGTTATCATCCTAAACCATTAAATTTTCATAAAAAATCCATTTTACAGAAATCCATTAGCTTAGTAAGAAAATTTATCAGGGTCATTAGGGGCACTATCAGATATAAATACACCAAATTATTTTCCTTAGGCAAAGTAACACTTCATCAAAGGTATTTTATACAGTTTTCAAAAATGCCTATTTACTGAATATATAAAATGTTATGTTTTGTCATTTTAGAGCTCTCACTTATACACAATCACTTTGGTAAGTAAATAAATGCCTTTAGGAGGAAGGGAATTCCTTTTGTATTGCTTGGTAATCCATTTCTAGTTCAAGCTTGTGAATCCCCTGAAACATCTTGCCCCACTTTTAGTAATTGTAGCTTGTAGAAACCATAATTTAAAACACATTTTTTAAAAAAACTCAAAGAGCTCGCTTCTTAAATAATTTGGAATGCCTATTTGAAAATTTAAATTTGGAGAAAAGATTAGAGGGGGCACAGTAGGAATGTTTCTGCCATGGGAAATTGATTATGCAATGTTATCGATTCTTTCCCTCATACCAGGAGGTGTAAAGGTGTTGTGGTGGGGCCTTTGGCAGAGATCTTCTCCCAGAGGCCTCTTCGTACATAGTGGACGGTAGTTCCAGCTAAACTGAATGCTCCAGAGTGTTCAATCTTCCAGTCACTATTAATAGACTGTTTGCCAGCATCTCGGAGAGCTATGAAGAGGTACAAAAATTATGAGTATCAACAAATCAACACTATCAATTAATATCTACTTCAGATCATTTCATTAAGAGCATTTTGTTCACTTCCAGACTATGGAAATGGGTCAATACAACTTGATACAAAACAGGGTGCCACCTCTTGGGACACACCCACAATCTTGACGCAGGCCATAGGCTCTCCTCTGTCCTAAATCTTCCCACAGCTATGTACCCACATTAACTTAACCCTCTGCGGATGTTTGATTTCTGTAGCTTTAATACTTATTTATTTATTCTTTAACATACTGTCATGTTAAATCTATTTGTACTAATTTCAGCCAGCCAATCATCCTTGAACACTGCACGGCTCGCATTAGATTTTACACATACTCTGTGACTCCTGGGTCTACCTAGAAAGGATCATTAAACATGATGACATCTAATAGATCAACATGGAGGGCTGTGTGTATCACAGAACAACTTAGATATACGTTGCTCTAAAAGTGGAAGAGAGTTCCTTTTAATACCTCTAATAAGTGATCTGGTGTTAAAAAATGAAAGATAAATTCTACTTCAAATCCTTTTCCTATATGTCCCAAAGATAGCAATTGTCTGTATTAATATTATGGAATCGCTTTGTTTACATCAATTTTTTCCAATTTTGACCTGATGTTGTCTATCATTATTTAAACATCATTGATGAAAGAAAAATGAGTATTTCAGATACCATCTTTTTTTTAAATACAGGGTTTTTATCTGTAGTCCAGGCTGGTCCTGAACTCACCATGTAGCACAGGCTGGCATGGAGCTCATGACAATCCTCCTGCCTCAGTCTCCCGAGTGCTGGGAGCATAGGTCTATGCCACTACACCTGCATTATGTGGTGCTGGGTGTGCTTCCTAGGCTAGTGCTCTAACAGTGGTTCTGTTCTCCCAGTCTCTCCATTATCATTTGAAAGATTCCCTCTTATTAATTCAAAGTCATTTTAGCTTTCAAGTTTTAGATGCTCCCATATAACTATATTCTTTTTCTAAAAGGAACACACATGAGGATTTATTGAAACTTTTATATTAATATCATAGAAAATATTTTGACAACCTAAGCCAATGAAGTATTGCTAAACACACCTAACCATAGTTTTCATTTACTGGATGCTTGTTTTAAAGATTTTTTATACTGCAGACAATTTTTAAATATTTAAATAAATACTTTATACTAATTAGACATATATCTGAATACTTCCCCTATGTACATTTTAAGATTTTTAATTACAGAGGCAGAGGAACTGAACATGTAAAGACCAAGAAACAGTTTTGAATTGAGGTTCATGAAGGTTGTATCAATGTTCCACAACACAGGCTGAGAGTGTCCAGTTCTGAATGTGTCTCTGGAATATTATATAACATCCAGTCACAACCAAATAACTATTTATTAAGGGTAAACTATAACTAAAGCAATGCAATGTTCTTGAATCCCCAATAACAAACAATATAAATATAATCTGGAGACTCCAGGGACTTCTACCCTAACCGGAGCACCAGGTATTCAAATTTTTAAGTAACTAATTTATACTATGCTCACACTTGTTGAAACGAGTCAAGAAAGATTTGGCAGAGGGATGGTATTGATGAAGATAGGAAGGGTAAGAAAAGGAAGGACAGCGTGCACAAAAGCAACTGAGCGGAAACAGATCATGGGGAGAAGAGGCTGGACAAAAATGAACAGCCGGAATTAAGGGTATTTTGAGAGTTCTCTTAACAAAAATATAAAACTTAAAAAATATTTTGAAAACATTACAAGGGAAACGGACTTCAGTAGGATAAGTTTATATAGGGAGAAAAGGATATGCCACAAACTGAAAGTTATAGAAGATTGAGTTAAGTTAGTGGAGAATAATATTAATATCAAGATGCACTGAGGGATCAAATTGATGGACCACAGTGATGGCTTCATTGTCACACATAAAAGGAACTATCAGGTACAGTAGCTCATCCCCAGGACAAGGAAGCAGATGAGTGTATCTGATGGAAACAAAGAGTAGAAAATGCTACTGAAAAAGCGTGATTATAGAGGGGTGCTGATGTTGAAGCTTAATTTTGAATAATACAGATTTTTGTTAAAGGATGTCTTGCTTTGTTACCATTAAAGTTGAAAATTTTTTTCGTTTGATAATTAATAACTTGTATTTTTTATATAAATTATCTTTTAGGATGGTTTTAGTTGACTAAAAGATTACATTGTGTTTATACTGTCTTCTAAAAAGCAGTAAGTTATGAAAGTAGATTATACTTACTTTATCCATCTCAAATTCTAGCAAATAATATTTATAAAATCTAAAGTAATATTAGGTGACAATACTAAATATGCAAATATTTAGATTTATGAAAATATATAAATATTAATTTTTACTCTAAATTTTCTATTGAGCGGGAATATGTTGTGATGTTGTCAGAAAACTCCAACACTTGGCGAATAGCCAGAGCCATCTACTAATGAATAAAGTCTTGTTAAATTTTTTTGATAAAAGCTGGTGTTTTTTAGCCTAAAATGTAAGTTATTTCCATGTATCTCCTAAATCCTATTAAATAATACGAGAAAAAAAATTTTGGTCTAGATTTGTACCCTAATCACAACAATCCCCCTTTTCAGCCCAGTATTTTCAACATATTTTCAGGAGAAAAACATAAGGAAATATTTCCCGAAAATTTGTAATGAAAATGCCTACAAAACTCTCTAGGGGTGGTTAAAATGTAATATTTAGATTCAATTTGTATTTTTGGTATTCAGTATTCTGTAGAAAAGAGCAGAACTATGTACATGCAAATCCACAACTTCATATTATAATCGAATATAAGGATACAGTGGTTTGGGTACATAGTGTTTCTCAACTTTTTTTCCCATCAATTTTAAAAGTGTGCTTTCAGAAATCCATTTCAGGCCCTGGCTGAATTCACTGTAAATGTCTAGCTCTTCCACCATAAACAATTAGGTAGTGTATGAAACAGCTATTCTCAAACACCAGACAACCGTTAGCAGAGCATTGCGGTCCCCACTGAATGGAGAACAAATGATATGCTTTCTAAAGCAGCTTGGTTTTCTGCCCTGAAACTATTTACTAGACCCCCTCACTGGGTCGCTGAACCCAAGTAAATGAAGGCTTCAATGACCTAAGGACAGAGACAATAGCATTCATATAGGCTGACGGCATCTATCTCATGAATTACTGGAGAATAGCGAGCCGCACAGAAAAAGTGCTCCCAAAACAAGCAAAGATGTTTCTTTGAACTTGTGGCTAAATATTGAACTTCAGAGAAGTATGGTGTTCCTCCTCTATGTTGGTAAAAGAACAACTACCTGGATTCTACGATTTAAACTTTATAAACTCCGGAAGCTCAGGTAGGGTTGGAAGCCATGTGAGTTTTATGTAATCAGAGTGACAAGGTCTTTTGAACACATAGCTGGAAACCTAGACAGGCCACATGGAAGACACTAGATAACACAGGGTTATCTTTAATCCACTCTAAGCTTTAGAAAGAGTTCAACAAGTCTATCTGATTGGCAAATAAATTAACTGCCCAGTAAAATGGAATCCAGGACTAAATAATAAGAACAAAAATACAGCCATTCAAAAGTGCCATATTAATCATGTTTGGCATCCAATCAAGAGTTGCTGGAAAGCCAGGCATATTGTGATCTCAGTACTTGGAAGCCAGGCACGGGAAGATTGTGAGTTTGAGTACAGCCTGAGCTACACAGCTTCTAGTTCAGGTCTAGAATGAACCACATAGAAAGGACTTGTCTCAAAAACAAAAATAAAACAAACACGTAAAAACTTTTAGATACATGAAGAAGTTAGAAAATTTGACCTATCATAACCAGGAGAAAAAGGGCGTGAGAAGAGCGCAGTAACTAGCATGCTTGCCTAGCAAGCCCAAGGCCCTGATTTCAATTCCCCATAGGACATAAACTGGGCATGGTGGCAATCGCTTGTATCCCAGAATTCAATTGGATGAGGCAGGATGACTGCTGTGAGTTCGAAGGTTCAGGATTAACCTGGACTCCAGAGCGAGACCTCATCCAAAAGCAAAACAAAAGAGCACAAAACAAAAAACCCATCACCAATAAAAAGACGTAATCAGGAAAAAAAATCACTTAATAACATGAGATTGAAGAATAACAGAGGTGATGAAAACAGCTGATACAGTCTTTGATCAGCCACTTTAAATCCGCTTTGTATGCACAAAAACAAGCATGTGATATTGAAAATTAACAACTTATGGAAAAAAGAAATTCCAGTTCCTCAGAATAGAAAAATGCAGGATCTACAATAAATTTGCTGTGTATTAAACATTGCAAAGAAAGTCAGTGAACTAGAGGACAAACTAACTGAATTTCAGAGATAAAAAAGGCTGGGAAACAATGAAAAGAGCATCAGTAACTCATAGGAAGCCACCGGTAGGGGCACGCATGTGTAACTGGGCTCCAGAAAAGGGACGAGGCATACAAATTATTTTGAAACATCATGCTCAAAAACCTTCTAAACCTTATCAACACTACAAAGCCTCTGACTGAAGCCAGTAGAAAGGAATCCGTGTAGAATAACAGAAAGGCGGTTATGGAAAGCATGTGAGGGAAGGAAAAACAATGCTGGGAGTGGCCAAGAGAAAAAGATAACGTAAACACCAGGATAAAGAATCGTAGAACCGCTGGCGATACCATCAGAGTTAGGGCAGGCCAAAAGACATGAAATGCCACATTTGAAATGGTAACAAAATATTACAAATAAAAACTAATATACACATGAAACATAGACTTCTACATCCAGTGACGGTAATAATAGGCAAAATAAATATATTTTCAGGAAACGAAACCTGTGAAACTTAGTGTTATCACACTTTCTTCATTGAAAGAATGTTAAAACATGTTCTTCAGATTGGGAACAAATGGAAATATGCTATGTGAAATAGGGGAGAACGCTGGTACTTTGAAATGCCATAAGAAATGTGAAATATTCCTTGTTAACAAAATTACTCGAGTGTGACTGAGTATGTAAAGCAAAAGGGTAACAGCGAGTTTTGGTGTAAAAACAGAAATGCGTGGGTAGACATATGTGTGCATACTGAGGTGTGCAGATTGCAAAACAATGCGGAAATAAAATGCAACTAATGTAGCTAATAAGAGGGGAAACCGGAAGAGTACTATTTTAATGAGCTTATAGTAACGTCAATTAATATAACATGATGGCAGGCTAAAAACTTAAAAATTCCTGCTGTAAATGGCAGAGCAACCAGTGCAACATAAAACAAAGGTACAACTAGCACTCAAAATACTTAACTAAATTTATAGACAGATGAAACAAGCAAGAAATAAGCCAATGTTTACAATTTTATATTGTGTTTGAAAGGACAAAAGTCATCAGTTAAAACAAGAAAGGTGTGAGCCTAGAAAAGTGTCAGAGTCCACTGTATTTAATTTATAAGAATGGGCTTAAAAAAAGACATAAGCAAGTTAAAGCTCAAGGATTAAAAAAATAACGCGCATGACAATAATTATATAAAAAATGTTGGCTGTGTTAATATTACATAGTGTAGCTTCATAATAAGGAATATTTCTAGGATAAAATGTGATACTTTAAACATATCACTTACATTAAAATTAATTTGAATTTAAATGAGAGAAATTTTATTGACGAGAACTAAAAATCTCAACTGTATTCCAAGGTATTCGAATGAATGAAGCAAACATGAGTCATTAAAAGGAGAAATAGAAAACTGATAATTTTAGCTGGAAATTTTATTTTTTCTCTTTCCTTAGTTGATGGAACAAGAAGAATATTGGTGATAATGTAGAAAATTTGAACTATAATAAATAGCCTAACCAGAGCTCAGAGAAGATAAAGTTAGAAAATAGAATATGAATTTTTTTCAAGTATAAATAAATGGAAAATTAACTGACACAGGCCATAGGCAACAAACATGTTTAAACTGAAATCACACCCCACGTGTTTTCAAGCCATAATGATTTAAAATAGAAATTCATAACAAAGTATTTATGAAAAACCTAAAACTATGTGGAAATTAAAAAATACATCTTACTGGGTATTTCTGAAATAAAATGTGTACATATTTTGCATATTAATTTTCTTTAAAGTTAATTGTAAATATTTTCTTGGAGCTGTGGCTTTCTCCTTTATTTTCTCAGTTGTGTCTTTAAAAGAGCTTGAGAAATAATAGCAGAGCAATTAGATTACTTGCTTAGCAAGTGCAAGGGCCTGAGTTCGATTCCCCAACATCACATAAGCCAGGCATGGTGGCACATGTCTGCAATCCCAGCACTGCGAAGGCTGAGGCAGGAGGACTGCTGTGAGGTCAAGGACAGCCTGGGCTCAACAGTGAGTTCAGGAGTAACCTGGACTACAGTGTGAGACCCTGTCTCAAAAAAATAAAAAAAGCAATAGACGTTATTGATGATATACAACAATTATAAATCCCCATGGATTAAAGAAGATATCACAGAGGTAATATAGAAATGGTTTGAATCAAAAATATATAATTGGCTAGCCTGTAATCACAGGAATCTGTGGGACTGAGGCAGGAGATTAGAAGTCTGTGCTCTTCCCACAGAATTCAACACATTAATAAGATCCTCTGCCAAAATGAAGACTAAAAATGGGCAGAGGATGCAATTTAGTGTGAAGGACCTGGGCTCAATCCGCAATATACCCCACACAGACACACACACACACACACAGACACACACAGACACACACACACACACACACACACACACACACAGACAGACACACACAGACACACACCCAATGAATAAATTATGAAATGCAACTAAAGCAGCACTTAGAGGTAATTACACAGCTTTTCATTGTTATGAGAAAGGAATAAAGTACTAAAATTAATTACCTAAGTTTCTATCTAAAATTAATCACTTAAGTCTTTATGTAAGATAAGAGTAATAAAAATCTAAGTAAAAATAATTGAGAAAAAAATCAAAGACATGAATAATAACTTAAAGATAATGAATAACATCAAAAGTTGGCCATTTATCCAGGTCAAATTGTTTGTAAAAATAATTTCACTGAAAAGAAAAACATAAAAATTAGCATATTTAAAATAAAATCCAAAATTCTTTTCTTTTCCTTTCTTTTATTCTCCTTGTTTTTCTTCCTTTTCTTTTGTCTTCCTTCCATTTTCTCTTTTCTTTCTCTCTGTCTCTTTTACTCTTTCTTCTCTCTTTCTCCCAAGACCTCACATGTGCTATGCAAGGGATCCACTACATAGCTATATATATATATATATATATATATATATATATATATATATATATATATATTGGACATACGGCTTTGTTCAGTTGCTCAGGCTTGGCTCCAATTTAAGATTCTTCTGCCTCAGTCTCCCAAGTAACAGGGATTATAGAATTTTGTGTCTATGGATATTATAGTGTAAGAAAAAATATTATAAACGATTTTAAGCCAATGAATTTGACAAAGTGAAATAATTCTCTTAAGACACCTATTACCCACTGTGTTAAAGACATCCCTATACAATATATATGACAAACAGTATCAGAAAAATACAAGCAAACCAACTTATAGCTTGCATAAAAAGTAAAATACTATATAAACTAAAAAAGCTAAAATAAGATGTAAAATATTCCTAAAAATATCCTTCAATATTCAACTATCTAAGTAAAAATATTACCACTCTTACACAAAATATACTGTGAAATAAAGAAGGTATTGGATTTTTAAAATGTATTAAAAGGGCTATTTTTCTTAAGGTCACCCATGCATATAAATATTGTAGTTTTCAGCTACAAAACTATTAAGTATCAGGAAATTACATTTTAAAAATATTCTAGATATAAGCTTGGGTATTTATTTGAAACTAAATTAGTTGCAAATATTTTCTGTAAGACTTTTTTCCTTATTTTCTTAAAGGTATTTTTAATGACTCGCTGTTGATAAATTGTTCATATATCCTTGTATTTTAGATTGCACAGCTATGCAGTTACAGTGCAAAGAAATCCTGTATTTCCAAAAGGTTATGAAAAGTTTTGGAGTCTCACTTTTTGGTTTAATTGACTTTGAGTTAATATGCAATGTTTCTGTTTGTTTGCTTGCTTGTTTGTCTTCCTTAAATATTTAATTATTTTAGTATCATTTGTTTAAGAGTATACTGTTTCCTCTTGATTACCTAGACACCCTGCTTGGAAGTCATTTCATTATGTATCTGTGGGTTGAATGACTTGCTCTGATAACAATCTGTCAGTTTCCATTGTGAATTTTGAGTTCATGTAATTTTACCCTTCTAATACCTTCCTGACAAGTTGAATTCTTTTATAATTACTTTTAGTTGCTTTTTTTCTGATAGAATCTCCAGTAATTTATTGTTTCTTATTTTGCTTTAAAATGAGTTTGGCTCACATTTCCATGGCTACATATTTATTTTTTGTTCATTTGTTTATTTTGCTCTGATATGTTTTTCCATTCTTCATGTTTATTATTATTAAATCCTGTGTTTTACATGTCTCATAAGCATCGTATACTCAGAGTATTAAAAATTAATATAACTTTGTTAAAGATTTTGGTTCCTCAGTGTTTATTAAAATTGTTGGTATATTTTTATTTACTGATTTTAAAATATTTTTCCAGATTATGACATATTTCTTTCTTCTATTTTCTTTTCTATAAATTATTTAATTTTACTCCAAAAATTGCAGCAAGGTGTACTTGTTAATTTTATCACATTACTCTTTATTCTTTTAACTCTCCTTTATGTGGTTAAAGATTAACCATAATGATTTTTATATTTTCTGTATATAATACAATTTACATTACTGACGTCAGTTTCCCTGTATTTAAAATATTTTGCTCATTGTAACTATTTAATCTGACGTTTTCTGAAATTTCTTGGTGTTATTAAGTTATATATACTGAAAATTACAGAATTTTTTTGAGTTCTGCTTTGAGGGTTTGCAGGTGCACATGCCAGCTACCTCAGTAACTGTGCTCTAAGTTGGACTTCAGGGTTTGGGACTTTATACCAGGACAAGCGGGTGCTGCAAATCCATCTGCAGGTTTGCTTGTGTTATGAATCGATAGACGCTTGCTTTCGATATTATCACATAAACGCATCCCCTTCCTGTCTTGTGGCCCAAATGTATTTCTGTCACACGGAGCACAACCGTCATTTGTGCAGTTCTGCTGAGCTCTTGTTGTTTAGTAAGAGTCTCATTTTACATAGCCCTGAGGCTTTCTTTTCTGTCCACAGAATCCTTTGATCTCTGAATCTAAACTTGGTTACCAGGATTAAGGTCAGTGGTGCTTCAGCCTAACACTCTGGCTTCCTGATCCTACTTTGCTTTTGACATCTGAGGGCTCCTTAATTTCTTGCAATTGTGAGCTGTTGTCAACTGAATGTGGTGTCTTTCCAAAACTCTACCCTCTATTGCGATGCTATTAGGAAGTGGGGTCCCCGAGATAATAAGGATTAGATGAGATCAGAGGAAAGAGTCCTGATAAATGACGTTAGTTCTCACAAGAGTCCAGGAAGAGCTTTCTTCCTCTTCTCCCCTCCTCCTACAATCCAGAAAAAGGCTGAACGGGACTAGAACTGGAACATTGCGGGCACCCTCCTCTTACATTTTCAGCTTCCAAAACTTCAGAAATCAATTTCTGTTGTCAACAAATCACTCAGCATATAAGCACAACGAGCCAATCTCTCAGGACTTTGTTATAGTCCCAAAGTGATTAAAACAAGAGGTAAATCACACATTTTGTATTCATATTTTGCTTATTTTAATTTTATTTGAGAGTTTTGTTCATCATTCTTTCCACACAAAGCTGCAGACAAAAAGAGCTGGCCAGTATTTCTTTACTATGATCATCAAAAATCATAAACCATACTTATTTTATAAAGATATATAACACATGTTGTCTCCACTTTGGTTTTTTGATACACTCACCAAATAAAAGTGCTGCAACTTTCAGAAAAACAAATAATAATTGCATATAAAATATTATCCAAAGAGAGAGTAGTAAAAAAGAATATGAAGCAGCTCAATGTCTCTGATGTCTTGTATGGAATTGTATATGGTTTGATATAGATAAGTTAATTTATTTAAGAATGATCAGTCTGCCAAGATTCTATTTCCTTTCTTTTGCTAAAACTATTTCTTATGAAGATTTCCAGCAACTTTCTTCCAATACTCATGGGAGCCTTTAGGAAGTATGATTTATAGCATGTATCCACTTAGATCTTTAAACTTGACATTCAGAATCTTTAATATCACGTGATGCTTCTTTTTAACTGAAACTTACTCCTCAGCCATTTGTCCTCTTTCAGAATATGGCATGACCACTTGCCAAGATCCCTCAAAGTCGCCTTTGAGGAGAATCCTCTATCAACACTCATGTCCATTTTTCAACAATTTCTATCCGTTCAAGTTTTTGAAGCTGCAGGAAGCCACTACTTTTACACAATCCTATTCTTTTGATTGGTTTAAGCAACTGCTCTCTTTCCTTCCTTTATTGTACCCTTTTGCTAAGACTTCAGGATAGCTGCTTACGCTATTTGAGTAAGGAAATGCAGTAAGGGGGCTCTTGAATACATATGGAAACATGCTGATATTTTCAATGTTCATTTAATCTGTAGAGGAGCAGAGACACTGTCTCTTTGTATAAATAAAAGACGTTGGTAACTTGGGCCTAAAGCTAAGCACAGAAAGAATTAACACTAAATGAAACTGTACTTTCAAAACAAGACGACAAAACCTTGGCGATACAATGAGGTAAGGAAGAAAGTGAGTGAGGTAAAAGAGGGGAAGAAGGGTCTGGAAACAGCCAGGACCTCTCCAAAACAAATATAAGTATTCTGTGTTCCAAACATAACACTAAAGTTTTTTTTTAAGATATGAATAGGATTCAAATTTTAAACTGAATGGTCTTTTAATAATAAAGGGTAGAGATTTATGTTTAGAAGTCTACAACAAGAACAAAAAATTGGTAGAATGAAGGCAGTAACTAAAGAAAAATAGCCCCCCTTGTGGTTTATACCCTGACTGCCATACCTTAAATTGATCTCATCAAGGCAATAGATAATATCAGGAACTCGGTTACTTACGAGAAGCATAAAGAAACTGGCCAAGTAGGACATGTACTTTAAACACAAGTGCTACATATAAAGAAATGATTTTTTAAGAAGGTGTTGGGGGAGAGGCAGCAGAAATCAGAGCCTAAGAACATAAATGTTATGGCCAATGGGATTCAAGATCTGTGATCCTGGGGAAAAAAATAGAGCTTTCTGTTCCGCTCTTCCCTAATTTTAGGACAGAGACTCATTCTGTACTCTAGGCCGGTCCTGAATTCACGTTGTCCTGACAGCCCCTCTAGTGCTGGGATTATAGGCGTGCACCACGACACCCAGCTTTTGCGGGGCTGGAAAATTGAACCCAGGGCCTTTTACTTGCAAGGAAAGTGCTCTAACTGCTGAGCCCCCGTCGCCAGTCCCCCTAAATTTAAAAATTGGGAAATTAGTACTTTTTGTTTTACAGAGGTGTTGGGAGAAATTATTCAACAGAATATGCAATGTAGTGTTTTATACCATCACATAAGCGTGGTAGCAAGTGTGTAAAAAATAAAGAGTATTCAGTGAGGAATGGGTACTGTGAAGGAAATAATGACTGACACAGTAAGCAGCTGCTTGACTGGAAGTTACAGCACACATGGAAAAAAGGTGGCTTTTACCTCTGCTTTGTGCATGCTATATTAGAGCAACAAAGAGAGGGAGGGATCCAGAAGGACTTTCAGTTTTGTCATAAAGAATCAGACAGCAACGAAGGACTGAGGTAGGATGAATATTAGCTTGCCAATTATCTTCTCCTAACAACACAATAGAATGAACTTGGAAAATAACAGAAAAAAAAACTGGAAAATTTACCAATGTATAGTAAATATATTACTATAGGTTTTTTTGTGTGTGTATGTGTGTGTTTGGCACTGGGAATTGAACCCAGCACTTACGCACTGAGCCCCAACTTTTGCCCATTTTTAGTTTTCATTTTAGAGAAGGTCCAGTTAAGTCACTAAATGGGCCAGGCTTTAATTGAACTTGTAATACTCCTGCCTCAGTCTCCCAGAGAGCTTCTAAGCCTGCTCCACCAGGCCTGGCTAGCCCTCTGTCACAACTAATGTATCAAAGAAAAATATACAAGAGAAATAAGAAAATATTTCAAGACAAATGAAATAGAAAATTCAACATACTGAAGGTTCTGTTGCACACAAAATAATGTTAAGGTGAAATAAACACAAAAATTCTTAACAAACTTTACAAGTTAAAGAGTTAAATAATAATAAATTGAACAAAATTATCAGAAAGGAGAAACTAATCAATATTAGAGCAGAGATCAATGAATGGCCAATGGAATAACAGAACAGATGATTCTTTTAAAAGATCAATAAATTTAGCAAACCCTTAACAGCACTGACTAAGAAAGAGAAAAACTAAAATTACTCAAAAAACAATTTGGACATGTTATAAAGAATGATACAAAAATCCAAGGGCTAATATGTAACTATTATGGATATATGCATGACAGCAAACCAGGTATCTTGAATAAAGTGGACTTTCAGAAGCACAAAGCATACTAACAATGAATCTCTCTCTCTCTCTCTCTCTCTCTCTCTCTCTCTCTCTCTCTCTTTCTTAGTGAAGCGAGTCAGACTTGGAAGATTAAATATTGCATGGTTTCTGTAACATGAGAAGCCCAGAGTATAAATAAGACATAGAGTCAAATGGAGGAGATGTGGGGAGTCAGGGGAACGAGGGAGGAGGCAGGGGTGGAAAAGGAAAAAGAAAAGTGAAAGGAAAGGCAAGCCTGGTGCGATACGTATGTGCACAAAATTCTACATTTAACGTAAGCATTGTGTATCACAAATTCAGACTACCAGAAAAGGGGAAAAAGTAACTAGATGATTTCTCCCATACAAAGGGCTTCCTCTTTGACACATTCTTTGTTCATTTGAGGAAGAAGAATGAGGACGATAATTTTTCTTAACACAGGTTTTTGAGAGCATCTTAAACAATATAATTACAATATACAAATTCTTGAAGAATATTTACTGCTCTGATCTGATCGCATTAGGTCTTAGTATCTGTGGGTATTATAACTATAAAATTAATGACCTTTTGGATTGAAATTTCAATAGTATATAAACAAATGTGTTTTGAAAATATTATTTTTGACGTATTTTAAAATTATAAATTGACTTAATTAAAATATTGAAATAGCCAATATGTTCTTTTCCACAATGATCGATATTTTTAAAAATATTTTTCATAAGTCAATTTTCTTGAAGTGAAAACAGGCAAAGAATTCTTTGCATTATATTATTATTTATAGACATTTAAAAATAAAGTTTTCTAATTCTAGAATATCCATCACATAAACATATATAAATTTACATATGTAATTAAGAAGCCTACATGTATGTGCACACATGTGTATAGACAGGAAATAAATATACTAATGAAATGTATATTTGAAATGAAACATACCACAATCATTCAATGAAGTTTTTTTCTTTTATCATAGGCTAACATGTGGAAGCGATTTATATTCCCCCAAAACACTTAGACAACCAGATTGCTTTTGCTCCTGGGAAGTCCCTGGGAGAGAAGGAAAGAAATTCTTGCTCGATATGACAAGAAGTGTTTCCTGGAAAGTTCGAACATGAAACTAGAAACAGACTAACTTCTTTGTCATCACAAAACTCTCAGGGCAGAGAGAAGGGCTCGCACTTGGACCGTGTCTGTGTCTCTAACACGGGTTACCTAAATAGCTCTGTGCAGGCTTTTCCTCCACAACGTTGATTCTTCTGGCTCCGGCAGGTATCACCAGCACTTCTACATATCCTGCAAGAGTCAACGCAATATCAATAAATCTAGAGGTCTTATAAAAATATAACTATCTTTTCTTATTCAACGTGCCCTTTTTTCTCTTTTGGGTTTGTTATTGTTGGGACATTTATGCCTCTGTAAAAAATAGTTTATATTAATAAAGCTGTTATGATTTTAAGTGATGAAGTTTCTTAGAAACATGCTGAGTCTACCCTCTAGGTAAGACAATTAGAAAACTGTACCTTGTTTGGAAAAGCTCTACTCACCTTAAAAATTGTGTGAGAAAAGAAAAGCCCGAAGGGATATTATCATTAAAAACACAGTGGATTGTGGAGCAGAGAAAACAGTACCAGGTTTTGCTTTAGGGACTTTTTAAATTCAAAGTGCAGTGAAGGAAACGCAGCTGCAGAGAAGACGGCTGCCCTGGATCAGTCCCCGGAGTAGTTAAGTACAGGACAGGAGGCAGCACGCATCCTGCGGGAGGGTAGCAAAGGGGCTGAAACTAGAGCGATAAACCCTGAAGTCAAGACTGCACCATGACACGTACAGTCACCTCTGGAAGCGCAGGCAGATCGCACAGGACAGGGCCAGGGGTTCTAAGGAAGGTTCTCCCGCAGAAGTCACATCGCAATGGTTGAAGTAAAATAAGATGATAAAATAACTCAAATAAGATGAGAAATGTGCAGGAAAATAAAGAATCAAGATTTCATCCAGTGCGGGACAGGGGCAAGTGCAGGTGCTTACTTTTAATTAAAGTTGGGCTTTAAAATTATGTTCAATAATTTAATATCTTCTCAGTGTTACTGTGTGCATCCATGCATCGGATGAAATTCTGATTTAAAGCTGTTAAAATGATACAAGAGCCAGTACCAAATTGCCTCTTGTTTATTTAATTATTGAATTACTGAAAATGTTTAGCTCTTGGTTACATACCCGAAGCCTATATCTACCCCACCTTGTGGCAGTTGCTGGAATTATAGACATGTAATTTTAGAATCATAATTTCCATCCCGGAACATGGATTCTTTAATCAATTATGGAATTGCACATTTTCAGTAATACTCAACCACTTTCAACAACACTGTGGTACAACCTTTGTTACTCTGTTACATGAATGAGTCAGGCAGCAATAACAACCAAAACAAAATTTTAGTGTATATTTTTATTCAAAGTAAACTAAGATGCAATCTGCTCTCAGGGAACATCTCATTAAATTGGGAAGACCATATAAATAGCTCATATAAACTTGAGTTATATAAAAAATTATGCATAAAAGATAATGTAAAACAATTTGGTTAATTCCCTGCTAAGGAATATGAACTAGAGTTTTTAAATCTGTCCCTTTTCTTTGGTCACACCACTCAAAGATTCACTACTCTTCTTACTCACCAAGGTGGAACCTTTATTCTTTTAAGTGACTATATGTATTTCTTAAATTTGAAAAATTCTGGCAGCCAGAATTGCTATGACTCAGAGGAGAGAACAATTTGTATAAATCAAAAGAAATTGCACAGAGAAGAGACAGATCTTCAGAGCAGGTGTAAGATGGAGGAGACCAAAGTGCCCACTCCATTCCTGGGGATGGTGTCTAGAGGCACCGGCAACGGCTTCATCTGCAAAGCAGCTGCAGCCAGAACTTGCAGAAGCAAAGCCCTGTGAGTCAGCTGTTTGCTTCTGGAATGTCGAAAAACCCATCCTTCGGTGATGACATTATTGTTGTCACTGGGTATTTTATTGCTATTTACTTGGAGTATCTAGTGTAGCCTTGGATCCTATTCATGTAGTCTGCATGCTCACTCATATTTCTGTGCTTATTCCTCTATCTCAAAAGCCCCCCAAGATTCTCAGCCTCCACCTGACATCACCTCTCATGACTCCTCTGAATCTGTGTTTTCCCTTATCACAACACCTGATCTGGGTACGTTTCCTTCTTTGCCATATACTAGAGCCTACGTAG